>JAMKCH010052654.1:0-75575 GCA_023653785.1 Ophioderma brevispina
TTCCTTAAAGGGACGGAGTTTTTAGCGCACCTGTGCGCAATTATTCCACTAGTGGACTATTTGAGGATCCCGTGCGCAATTATTCCACTAGTGGACTATTTGTGGAGGGGTCGCAGATAGTCCACTGGTGGATAACGTACATACATGGATTGCCTGGTATCACTTACCTTTCTTTTGCTTTTTGTTTGACAACAATCGGAGCTTCCGTTCAAAAGTTATGAAATTTCTTGTGTTATTTCTTATGTATTTTATTGTTTCCTCAAGCTGTGATATTTAAATTTTTAAGCTTTAAAAAATTATATCTCAAAAAGTAATTAAGCTTTTGACCTCTAATTTTCACAATTATTAATGAAAATTCAAGTGCTTACTTTGTAATTGATAATAATTTTAAAATAGCATTTCTAAAATATAATAAAAAATAAAAAACAGTGTTTGTAGACAGAATTGCCGATATCTCAGAAGTAAATTTTAACAATGTCTTCGCTGCGCGCAGGATTTCTAAAAAACGATTAATCGTAGAATGATGGGATAAAAAGTATATTAAAGTGTGTCAATAGGACTACTTACTGAACTAGAATAATTCCACTAGCCCCATTAGAACTTGATTTAAGGAGTCTCAACACTAAAATTTGTTTAAATTCATGATTTTTTACATTTTTTAGTGTTGAGGCCCCTTAAATCAAGTTTTCATGGGGCTAGTGGAATTATTCTAGTTCAGTAAGTAGTCCTATTGATATGCTTTAATTTACTTTTTATCCCAATATTCTATGATTAATCGTTTTTTATCAATCCTGCGCGCAGCGAAGACATATCGTTAAAATTTACTTTTGAGTTATCGACAATTTAGTCTAGAAACACTTTTTTAAATTTTATTATATTTCAGAAATGCTATTTTAAAATTATTATCAATTACAAAGTAAGCACTTGCATTATCATTAATAATTGTGAAAATTAGAGGTCAAAAGCGGAATTACTTTTTGAGATATAATTTTTTAAAGCTTAAAAATTTAAATATCGCAGCTTGAGGAAACAATAAAATACATAAGAAATATCACAAGGAATTTCAGGTCCCGAGACGACATTTTCGACCATAACTTTTGAACGGAAGCTCCGATTGTTGCCAAACAAAAAGCAAAAGAAAGGCATATTTTCCTCATTTTGAATTTTAAATATTAATGTTTAGCCCCTCCAACCCCATATTCCCCCTTAAGATACAATCGCGTACCCCACTGAGTAGAAAAAAAAATATTGAAACAAATGTGCTTCCTGGAAATATAGCCTTGGTATGTAAACCAGCACACATCACCTCTTAATTCAACGAAGTGTGCGTACACACTAGTTAATCTTCGTTGAAATAAAGGAAGAGCGTACACACTATTATACTTGCCAGATTTTTAAACTCCGTTATAGGTGCAACGAGAGATTTTGAGGCATCCAAATATTTGGTCATAATAGTAATTTCATATAGATTAGACACTCAATAAATTTCTTACCTTGTATTTGGCTACATAAATGTCTTTAAAAAGAAAAAAAAGCGATTTTGATTTCCTTATATTTCAATATAAACATAGGGTGAATTTCGTATTGCTCCTATACGATATTAGAAATTTCACAATTTTTGTACCAAAGAAATATTTCTCAGCTTAATCTTTTCAGCTGGGGATGTTTTTGATGGAACGCTTTACATCAGGGCAAAAATCAGTACTTTCGATTTTTGTTAGGGACACCTGATATGTGAAATCTCTCGTTGCACCTTTAACGCTTCGTCGAAATAAGAGTTTGAGAGTCATAGCTGATGGATTTAGCACCATTCATGACCTAAATATTCAAATACTTACAACCATATTAAGTCGATTAAACCAAAGAATGCGTCCGGATGTATTTGTGAAAGATCGTTGTTGACGAGCGAACTGCAACAAAGCGGATTATCGTACTTAAATAAAATAAGCATATTTTATAAAGTAATCCTACAAAAAGAACAAAATCTTAAAACGAAATTAAAAGTGTGCGGCTATTTCTGGTCTTTGACAAGCGAATGCCATTGGAAAACATAGTAGTTATCTTAAGAGCACACATTGTTCAAAGAGTTTAAAATTGATTATCTTTGAAATATGTCTATGCATTCCTATACCCACCAAAGCGAGAAATGTAAAATCCATATTTTTGCTGGAAAAAAAATCCACCGGAGTTCTTGAATGCTTTAATTCATGGGCTTAAATTGATGGCTGATGTTCACAAAAAGGTGGACGAGGAGGGTTAGCATTTAGAGTGTGACTGTTATACATTTAACACTTGTTTTTCGTCTTTGGAATAATTCTCGAATTTCGCAATAATTATGGTGCGCCTCCAACGAATACCTCGGAAAAGCGGTGTTTTCCCGATGCATCATGGGAAAAGTCGACATCCAGAGCCCACATAAACAGATATTACAAAGGAACACGTCACTGATCACTAGTTTGTCAATATCAACAGAACAGTCGACTGCAAATCCATCGGAACACATTTTTGGGAACAGAATTGCGCCGTGTAGAGGATGTTACAACGACATTGGCGCTTTATTCCGTATTGTATGTTTTCCGACGCAATATGCACTCGACCGGTTTCTAATGGTTGGTTGCGTGCAAATACACACTAAAACGGCTATTTACATGAAGTAAACCATTTGCTTTCTTTCGATCACACAAACTCTTTTAGGCCGTGAAACGTTTGCGATTTAACCATCTTTCCGTGCTACAACACTGGGATAACTTACTTCCTTCACTAAAATTTAAAAAATATTATGTAAATCAGGAAAATCTGTATCCTCAAATGAAAAAAGTGCACATTATTCAGAAAAATGAATAAAAGGTCAACTCAATTTACTTCCAGAATGTCAGTGACCAATATGTACACGTAAACTGAAGCGAACAATAGAGCTAATGATATTCAACAATCAACCTAAAACATTTCGGATCTTTTTCTCATCAGGGTATGCAGGTCCATTGTTACTGCCCATACTGTTGAAAAGATTTCAAGCTATCTATCAGGTGTTATTACCTCCCCGTATTGAGCTCTAGTATCTGTACATAAAATAAAGGGCAACATACTCACCTCGCTCATGATTTTTAAACTGTAGTTCGCTGAACACCATTGGCTTTCTTGTTAAATTGAATAGAAATTAGGGTTTTTAAAAACAATAACTTGTGGATTTAGGTTATGCACAAATTAGGTCAGCCCTTGCCATGGGCTTTTCTTTCATGAATTTTGTCCCTTTGCATTTTCTTTTCGAAAAAAATATTAATCATATGGTCAAAGTTAATGAAACACACAGATTTCTTTTATCGCGAACGAGGAAAGAACTCACGCCAATGCAGCAAGGACGTAACGTTCGAAATCTGTTCAACTGCGTGCACAATAACAATGGACCAGATGTAAAAGAATGTGAATTGTGTTCCGGACCGATCATTGAGTATCATTTGTGTT
Source organism: Ophioderma brevispina (assembly GCA_023653785.1). Classification (NCBI taxonomy): domain Eukaryota; kingdom Metazoa; phylum Echinodermata; class Ophiuroidea; order Amphilepidida; family Ophiodermatidae; genus Ophioderma; species Ophioderma brevispina. The sequence goes on from JAMKCH010052654.1 coordinate 3,463, forward strand.
CCGGACCGATCATTGAGTATCATTAGCCACATTGTTCGCTTGAGCATGTTGAGGTTATGTATATCCATTGGTCACTGATATTCTAGAAATAAATTGAGTTGACATTTTATTCATTTTTTCTAAATAATGTGCACCCCTTTCATGTGGGGACAAAGCTTTCCTGGTTAAAATAATATTGTTTTAATTTTAGTGAAGGAAATAAGTAATTCCTAGGTCTGGAGCACGAATATTTAATTAAAAGGCCAACATTGTATCATGTACCATAGCCTATTTTGTTTGCAACATAATAATCACTAGTGGTAATCAAATGGAAATTAGGCGGCGATGTCGATCTTACGGTCAAAAATTGGACTGACAAGGGTAACCGCTGGCGACGCATAGTATTGTGAATTGCGTCCGATTTAGTTACACTGTCGTATGGCACTCTGTTAGTATGATTTCCCTCTAAAAACCCTTTTATCTTAAATTAAATTTAAGCCAAATAGTCAGTAAGAAAGGCTTGTTCAGAAAAAAAGATAGTCCAGGGGTAGACCCATAGACCTTGCATATGATCTTGCAAAAGAGTCTACACGAAATGTTTGGATGGTTTCTAGGCAACATTGACCTGCTCATTCCAAAGCTCAATGATGCAATTTTTGAATCCTTGAGCATTTTGAGATAGGAAGGGGATAAATTAACAGGGGTCAAATTTGTAAACGTTTCATACGGGATTAAAAGATGTATAGACATGTTCAGCTGGCTCTAAGGATTAAAAAAGCTGTATCTAGGACAATTACTTTGAGCACAGTAGGCTTAAAATGGTTCAAGATCTCTGGGGTAAAAAGTTATAATCAAGGGATTGCTCTCAAAGTGGGCTCAATGTTAAGTGATTTGTTTGATATTGGGGATTTGATTTTTTTGGGGGGGGGGGATAGTGTTAAAGCCCACAGAGTCTATGGGGATAAGCAATCTGACCTCGGTTTGATATCTTTGAGCTGATTAACATAAGTAAATATATATTTTCCTGTTGTAACATTCCCATACGAACAATTTGAAACCAATTAAAAACCAATCGGAACAATATAAGTGTTTACCCCCATGATGACCTTGAAGTGTTTTCGGTCTGTCATGCAAACACAAAAGGTTGTAAATATAGGAAACTACACCTTCGAACCAGATCGTCGCCCGCATCACATACTGTCTTATCTGACATGTTATACTTTTTTTAGATATTTTGCATATGTACTTATCATGTTATGGTCTATATATGCACAAAGTTACAATCTTGAAAGTGACCTAATTAGTGAGATATTAATTCAGAATTTTGATTAATAAGCTCAAAACTGCATATCGCGATTTCACATACTGTCGTATGTTTCATTTACACGTATTTCAATAGGCGTATAATTAACGATGTTCGTAAAACAAGCTGTTTACGCTTTCACATACAGATCTATGTGCGTCGTATCAGAACATGACGTGTTTCACATCGAGATCTATTGAAATATACGACTTTTTTGCGTTTCACATACAAACGTATGACTTTGTAGGTTTATAGCAGGAATACAATTGTACTTTCAAAACGCAGCAAGGTTAAAACTTAAACTTCAGAATGTTTTCTTCATAATGCAAAATTAAAAAGTAAATTGTAATGTTTAATTCCATAGTACAAACATGAAATCTCCCAGTAGAATTTCAATGGCGATTTTCTCGAAAACGGCATTTCATTAGACAAGACAGTATGTGATGTGGGCGACGAGATGAACATATCTATACACTTTTTAACCCCGTGTGAGACATTTACAAAAATTTCCCCTGTTAATTTACCCCCTTCCCTCTGCTCAAACATACAAAAGTTGCATCATTGAGATTTGGAATCAGCACGTCATTGTTGCTTAGAAACCATCAAAATATTTTGTGCAGACTCTTTTGCAAGGTCCTATGGGCCTACCCCAGGACTAAGATACATACAGTGTTTTTAAGCTTGGTAATCTTTTGAATGATCCAGCGTATAATGTTGTGAGGTTGGTATCCGTAAGTTCCTATAAAATCAAGAAGAAGTAAATGTCATAAGCCTTGAGGTGCATAATTTTTTTTCCGAATGAGCTAAAAGGTTCGCTATTCCAAATAATTCCGATACCGCGTTTTTTATTCCGAATCTCAGAAAAGATTCACTATTCCGATTTTTTTTTGAAGCAGAGATTTTATGATAAGATCAAGTTTTAGTTTCAGGTGTTAGGGTTAGGGTTGTGGTTAGGGTTAGGGATAGGGTTGTGGTATGACGATTTTTTTTCATTTTTTCTAAAATGTGAAAATAAAACAAAATATATCATAACAAATAGTAGTAATTATTTTCGTGGCATCACCGGCTTCAAAGTATCCATAGAAGTCATCATGTTCATTGCTCCAATGTTAAAAACAAAATTCAAAATAGCAAACCTCTATTGAAATTCAGAATAACGAACACGGTTTTTGGTTTCGGAATACCGAACCTTTTTCAATATTCGGAATAACGAACCCTTTCTGAAATTCGGAATTGCGAACCCATATGAAGATTCGGAATGGAGAACCCTTATTAAAATTCGGAAAAGCGGACACTTTTTAAGATTCGGAAAAACGAACCTTTCTTAAAAATTCGGAAAAGCGAACCCTTTTAAGATTCGGAATAGTGAACCTTCGGAATAACGAACCTTTGGAATATCGAGATTACCCCGTGAAATCAAGTCACGTAGCAGGTGCAATGGCCAACTGAATAACACAATGCCCATTTGAAGACAGCTGTGGTATGCTTAGCATTATAGGTCTCGTGCATCCACCCTGTGACATTTAGTTACGAGGACGGTCAGTATCTAAATTTTATTTCTTGGTAATCTTTAACCCTCGTCTACCGAAGGGGGGGGGGGGGGTGGTTGCCACCCCCCACTTTAGGTTTTTCCCCGACTTGCTAAAACCCCATTTTTTGGTGCCAAGTTATTTAATGTAATTGTCAATTGACATGTTCCGCTCCTTTTAATCCAAAAACAAACATCCACCGTGGTATAGGTAAGATACAGGGTGATCCCAAAGTGATGGATGGGGGGGGGGGTACAAAATTTACAGGAATCGGGTGTTCAGTAACGAAAATCACAGGGAGGTGGGTAACCACCCCCCCCCCCCACCTTCGGGAGATTTGTTACAAAAAATGGCTCAGGTAGACGAGGGTTAAATCACTTAAAGGCTGATTCAGAAATTTGCTGATGAGGGCGCACTCATATTTTAAACAAATCGCGTTTTTTGCATATACATAATGCTTATCCATATATTAATCACTGTGTGAAATAACTAAGCTCAAATCGAAGTCCTTCATATAGAAAATCACAGTTTTGTTATAAAATTCCGGATCCGGAATTTCTGTTTTACACAGTGTCCTATGGCACTGTTATACTGTGCATAAATGTTTACTGCATGAAAACGGAAAATCCGATTCATCTCTAACTTTAGAATTAAACATTCTAGGTGACTATCTTTAATGCTAGATGATTATTTTGAATTACTACACACAAAAATATATATTTCAAAATCTCTGAGTCAGCCTTTAAGTTCGCTTTAAATATTCTACCATCCCAGCCCAATAAAATACCGTAATGCCATTTAGATACAAGGAACGCAAACTATTATATCGCTAACTCCTGAAGATTGGTATCACACATTTAATCATTATGTAGCCATTTACATGCCAGGGAAGCTTGCGATATAAGATCGAATTTTACATCACTACAAACGTCAAAACATCTCAGGTACAGTGTCCCAAAATGTCAACACTTGGGGCATTATGCTTTTTTCCACATGCATTATTTTTCAAAAGAATTTCATTCAGATCTCCGAATAATTTGTAATTAATAACTTGTTAATTAACTAATCATCATTCGTCAAGATAATCGCACTGATCTTATGGGTCCGTGCAGGCAGCGCTAGAGCCGAAAGCCGATTACCTTGACGAATGCACTGGTTGAACATTATATCAAGGAGTATTAAAATCAGGAGATGACACTTGTCGACAAACGGTGGTCCATGGACTTTTGCTGTACAGAGGGCGCTACATCACTAAAAAGTCCACGTAAAACTCTGGGATAACAATACTTGGGCTATAATTTTGTAGACTATTGGGCTTAAAACGTAAAATTGGTGTTATATGAAAGCTGTTAATTTCTGCATTGCTATAGTTATAAGTTAAATGAATTAAGTTATTTTACAAACACAAATTTTAGGGAACTACACTATTTTCAAGGGATTTCAATTAAAAGAGACCCGAATGTGTAGACTGCAAGGGCTGTTGTAAAAATCTAACCTTGATTCGAGGCGGTGAAGGTCATTGATATTTCGTTACTGAAGTTGGAATTTAGAGGTTGCGAACTTTGTGTTAGACCAATGTCGATATATCCGCTAAAATCGACTCATTTGGCCCTGTTTACCTCATCATTTTCATTTAATCTACTGAACAGACCTCTACACCTTTTGGCATATAGCTAAGTTTGAGAAAAAAAGCACTAGAATATTTTATGGATTTTTAGTTTCAAATTTGCCGTTGCCTTCCTCTCTTCAGCAGACCACAGGTAGTTGATTGGTAGAGATTAATAGTAGCGTAGTGGATGTTTTGTTACAGAAATGGACAAGTATATTGAGCTCGTCACCCGGTTTAGATCTAGAAAGACATGTTGCGATTTTGTATTTATATATAAATATCTGAGATGAACATCGTAAATAAATTGTGATCATTCAATAGCGTGTTATTTCACTCTTCAAGGCAATATTTGGCGTTTCCGTATTCTATACCTTCTCACCGTGTACGTAACAAAATAATAAAAATGAAGCAAGGCTAGGCTAGGCATGCATTGATCATGCTGATCATGAGAATGTACCAGATCATGTTATTGTAAACTCATACCGAACAGTACATACTTGTTACCATGATACCATCTCATGCATTTGCTTGAGTCTGGTCCTACCAGCCATTACCCAAGTTTGTGTATTATGTCCATCCTCGTTTTTCCACATGTCATAGATTGAGTCACATCACTTGCGTCTGCAAAATGTCCGCACATGCTCACACATCAACTTCTACTGTAAATTGTTTTTCGTCTTAGTTTTCCTTGTGAACATGACATCCGTTTGGGCGACATTCCGTCATGTTTCGTCTAAGCCTGTATGACACACTTTTGATCAATCATCAGCAATCCCGTTTTTGACGCAATAGATACAGTGTTGGAACGAGTCCGGACTCAATGGGGCCGAGTCCAAGTCCGAGTCACTCCGACTGCACTGTAAAAAAGTTTCCGTAATTTTTTACGGAATTTGGCAGCAGTATTTCCCATTCATTTTTAGGGTAAATTTACGAAAATTTTCTGTTCTGTCAATTAACGGAAAATTGACACGTAAATTTTACAGAAATTTGTCATCATATTATGGAACAAAGTGAATTTTCACATAATTTCTTTCCGTAATTTGAAATTTACGAACAAAAAAAAAATTCCGGAAATATTGCTGCCGAGAAATTTTTGAAATATTTCCGTAAATTAACATTTTTTATATGTTTTTTTTTGTTTTTTTATTTTTATTGTTTTTTGTAAAACGATTTGTCCGGCTAAATCATATACGTAAAATCGTTTCCCTTATTTTACGGGATTTTTAAACTGGTGGACTCATGCTTGATGGACTTGTACTGGTACTTCAGGTCCCATGGTCAGCATCGGACTTGGGGCCCAGGCCATGGATCGGTACGGGGCCCATGGACTCGCCTGTACTCAGACCTGCTGACTCGGACCAACCCCGTGGATTCGGACTCCTACTGTCAACCATGTATTGAAAACCACACCAACACAACATCTCCCAATATTTTTGCCTTGTCTTCACAAGTAGCATTTTGTTTACATAACCCCAACTCGTCAATGTGTTACTTACCTCAAATCAAACAAACATGATATTAATAGTCCAAATGGCACCAGTCTAGAGTATATACATTTTTGTGATAAGCTCAAAATCAGAAAAAAAAAGATAAATTGGAACTTGTACTGTAATATAGATGCTATGCTATTGTTACATACAGATCATTGCACGAGCAAGCAGGCGGTTTCTACTAGAATGAAGGTATTATTAAGTCAATCCTCCGTCATGTCTACATCATCGCAGAATATTTAGGCCCGGAGTTGCCTCCTTGCATAGAAGATGTCAAAGGTTGTTGAACAGCTTTGAACAGCTTGCCAGTTAATAATAGTGAGTCTGTGGTGCTGGGTCGGTGGAATGTGGACAGACTAACGTTCGTTGGGGTACTTGTCAAGCCTGAGGCTTGCCGGGACGCTTGCTGTCGATCAAGAGTCACGCGCTATCTTTAGCCGTTTTTTAGGTAATAATGCGCATGCGCCTATAATAAAACATGTTGCCTGTCGCGAATTTAACTAGGAACAAACGCACAACGCATGCGCGAACCGTGAATTTCAAGATACCGGAAATGGAGCTTTAGAACTAAAACACAGTGCGAAAAAGAAACCGAGTTGACCGACAACATCTTAAATTATTATTTTCTAGCAGATCGGACTACAAGGTTTGTGAAAACTAAATGGTATATGTTTATGGCTTTGGCACACGTTTTTATTTTGTGTGAATTGGTTGGAGAGAGAAATAATGAGTAATTTTGTACCACAACTGTGACAAGCCGAAAAATACCCGAAAAAAAACGCAAAAATTTCACGATGAAAATTGAGACCCAAAAATATCCCCCTATCCCTGGCCATTTTTGAAATCCGGTCTTCAAAATGGTCATGAACAATAATGGATAGTGTACTTTTACAAAATCCTGAGGCCCCGCTGGTCCTCCATTTCGTAAAAGGAAGTTCTGGACCAAAATCTTACAATGGGTGATTCTGACCAGATAGAGCCAAATGTACAGTAATCCATAAGTACGTGCACTACAGTGTGGTTGCAAATGCTATCTACTGATGATCTGCGTGATGAAGTTGTGTGTTAATGTTCGGAGTTTTCAATTTCTTCGTCCAGAACGAAGTAAGTAACCTTATTTTATCATCCCCAGAGCATTGATACACCTTGGTCCTTCCTACCGTATTTGTGTTGGAACTTCGAAACCATATTCAATCTCAAGCTCGAAGGTGACTGTCTCTACTTGTTGCTTTGGGGTCCCTTTTTTGAAGTCATGACACCCCAATTAAATCTGCGTATGGCCATGCATGGACCCCCAAAAATCTTTTCTATAGTAACTGGTCCCCCTAGGCTTTCCTAAATGAGACATGAGGACATTTCCAGAAGCGTCCCTAATTTTTTTCAAACCTGTTTTTTTTGTTCATATTTGGATGCTTACACAATGTCTTAGATCACACCTGAAGTGAATAAGCGAATACACCATATGTTTGTAATTTGATGATTTAGTAATTCTGTCGTGAGTGGTACAGAAATTAAAGCCTGTTTTTTAGACTATAGAGGAGTTTGGGGGTCTCAAATCACCAATTTGGGCAAACCGCAGCAATTTGGGCAAAACTTGGTTAGAAATATTTTGCCCACAAAAATATCATTATTTCCCAAGAAAAATTCACTTTCGCACCCCCCCCCCCCGAAAAAGAAGTCTGACACCACCACTACGCTCGTTTAAAGCTAGACTTAATGTTTCAGTCTGAGGTTTATTGTGCTCCCTCTCACACCCAACATATCCTTTTTTGCCCATGACAATTTTAGTGAAATTTCTGCAAATCTGATGGTCACCTTTTGTAATAATTGGCTTTCTTAAATCTCCGTAACGTATCAAAGACAAAGACCATTCTTTCCAGGTTCAAGCAAGGACATATGACAAACAAGAGTGATTCCATCTTTAGGGTGTGCAGCTGGCGTGGCCAGGTGGATGGAGCAACGTAACCTTCTAAAAACGTTGTTGAGGGTGATCGGGATAAAAGAATCAATAATATTCATGTTACATTAGCCCCTTTTCAGACTCTTTTCCCTCGACCGGGATTTTTTTGCCTGTGATTTTGACTTGTTGCGCCTACTGGGAACTTGCCCCTTGGAACCACCCGGCTGGCTATGTGCCTGAGGGTGTGCAGTGCTGAAACATTCCTCTGTATATCAAACATACCTGAAAATTAATGGTGCACAATCAGAGTACTGCACATTTGTATAGAAAATACACAACGACAGTCTTGTCACACTTTCTTCCTTGACTCTTGCTTGCTTCTGCGGCCATATTTATTCCTTCACTCTTAATTTTTGGGTATGCTGCAAAGATGTTCTCTCTAAATTCGACATTCAGTATTTTTTATTCATAGTTTTCCTTTTTTTTTAACCCCATCCATGCAACTGGCACTTATTGGCAGTCACAGTTATTTTTGTGCCAATGGTGCCCGGCTGGACAGGAGGCAAAAAGATGACTGCCGATAACTACTTACTGTGCACTTACTCCTCGGATCCCGACTGCCATGCATGGCTGCTTGGCAATTTTCTCTCATGGGGAAATTGCAGAAATGCGAGCACTGATTTGTGCCAAATGGGCATTTACCCTCAGAGGCAAAACAATAACAACACAAAAAATGACTCTAACCCTAAAACTAAAACAAAATCGCCAAATGCCTATTGAAGCTGGCTGAGCAAAACTCTCAGAACTTCTGTAATCTTACACATGCACACACATGAACTATCACCCAAAAATAAGTACAATAAAAAACCTGATGACATTGAGTGCCAATGGGCATTTACCCCTCAAGCGAGCGCAAAAATTGGACTGCCGAGGAGTGCTGGTTGAGCATTTTCCCCATCAGGGAGATTGCAAAAAGTTGGAATGCTGATAGAGAAATCCAACTACCAAGGGTGGCTGTTGGACATTAACACTTTTTCCCATAAATTTCAGAGGGTAATGCCCAAATGGCAGTCATGACTGCAGATTATGCCAGCTGTTCATTTCGTTTAGTGATTTCAAATGTGCTGATTGGGTGTTTATTTCACAGAAGTTGTTAGGGGGATAGGGTTCATTCATTTTCACGGTGTGCCAGTGGAATGGAAAGAAACAAAACTTTTGTCTTAGAAACATTTGTCAGTGACAAGAGTTTTGTATTTGGATCTTTGATTTTTTTCTTCTGGTGATTTTTTTCATACCACCAAACTAATAAATCAAAATTTTAATTTGTTAGTCTTGCATGCTGAGTCGTTCAGTTCCGTAGTGATAAATGTATCAAAATTCAGGCACATTCCCAGGAAAATATTACAACAGGGATGCCAGTTTTCCTGAAATGGAGTTCCTTCCCTTTGTTCGTCAAATTTTCCGCACTTTTATCTATTTTCAAGCGCTGTTTTGGATTATTTTTTGCCTAAGTCGTGCACCTTTTCCTTCCCACATCATATCCACTGGCATCCCTGTTATAACTTTATATTGGCAAAATATAGTTTTTGGAAGAAAAAAGGCATGAAAAATGTCTTTTTGCCCGGGAAGCCGCTGCCACGTTTCTAAAATGTGTATTTTTTGTGTACAACAAGGCACAATTAACCTCCCAAGTTGCAAAATTTCCCTCCAAATTACCAACTTTCCTGAGCTTCCCAACTTCCGCAACTTTTCATGTCATGGAAAAATTAAATCCGACTGTAGTGGAATGGTTGTTTGAATAAACAACCCTATACCAAATTTGTATTAGTTTTTTTTCTATCAATCATTTTTGTCATGGTAATCTTGATATGTTTTTTGTTGTACGGTTAAATAAAAGTCGAGTTTTAAAGGCACTCCGGCAAATGCAAAAAAAAAACAAATTTATTATTTATTCAAATTAAAAATATAAAAACAGCAAAAAGATGGAAAAAAGTATGTTTTTTTCTTAACCCTAAATTGTCATGTACGTGCGTAGTTGATGTAAATACCAAATTAGCAGAGATATCACATCCATTATATTGAAATCAAGCAAATCAAGACAAAAAGGCTGTATTTGTTTTATATTAATGACCAATGCCCTTGCTACTTGTTTAGGGTAGCAAGACTGACAAAAATAATTGTTTAGGTATGTTCTTTAGTCGGGTGGAAATTACTCGTTAGGGGTGCATTTGTAAGTCCGTTGTTCACGCATCATATCCACCTTTGAAAAGTGGCCCCCTTCCCGGAAAACCAATTTATCATTTTGAAAACCTAAACAAATTATATACCAGTGTCAAATGACGATATATTCCCCTATAGAAATAGTCCGGGGATTGCGGTTCCTAGGGATAGTCGTCCTTCGGACCTCTGGCCCTAGGAAAAGTAGCCCTGTTTAATTTTACTTTTAAGATAGTAGGCCTTTATCATAATTACATCTCTCAATTTTCATTGAGTATTTAACATATTCCAACACATGGCATTTTCCATAAGTTTACCCTTATTTTTTCCCAAACACATGCGCAAAATTGGACTTTCGGCCTATTTTCTCTCCGAAAATACCCATTTATGGCCGATTCGTGACTTTATGAGCTCATGTGACGCCATACTAAGTGTTAATGTTGGTACTTATTTTGGTATCAATGGCAAGAAAAAGACCATAACTATCCACTGGCATCAAAATCATAACATCGACTCCCAAGGATGTGGTAACCAACACCCCGGTCCCCCCAAAACCCCCCCTTGTAAACATGTTAACAAAAAGCCTTGGTAAAATTAATCAAGTTGTTTAAAATTTTTTAACAACCTTTTTACCCTGGTCACGTCAACCTTTTAAAAATTAAACAACATTTTTAATTTTTTGATTTTTTACCTTTTTTTACCTTTTCATTTTTTAAACCGTTGTTAATTTGCCTTAAACAGGTTGAGCGCTGACCAGGGTAAACAGCATTTGGTTAAAGATTGCGGTGTTTAAAAATTGTTTAAACTTACCAACCTGTTATAACATATATAACAACAACTAACACGTTGTTAAAACTAAGAGTAAGGGTCCATAATATTTAGCAAGGTGCCGGACAAAGTTCAAAAATGAAGTTCGTCCAATTTTATTGAAACTTTGCAGATTATGGGCTTGTCAAATGCTTCCTACAATGTATTAATACATCCCTGGTTGTCCTTGTTGCCATGGCAACGCAATTCAAAATTTAAGGGAAAATGTACTATTTACGCTATTTTAAAAGGAAAATAAGGTCGTTCCGTACTACGACCATTCCCCAGACAAACAAACACCTAAAATCTCATCCACGGGTGATTTTACTAGAAAGTAGCATTGTGAACTTTATATGACAGGTTTGCCATTCCTTCAGCACTTCTTTTTATCTCCAAATACCCCCCCTCTATACTTGAAAATCACTCTTTTGCTATTTTTTCCCAGACCTCATGTTCCCACCTTTTCAACGCCACAGCAGCCTGAGGTAGGGGTTTTTCAAATGAATCTGCTGATTGTTACTCTCATACCTTTGTTAAACATACCTAATAAAATAACTGCTGTTTGGTCCTTTTTGTTACACATATTCAACAAAACTCTATTTTCATGAAAAGCATTACCAACTTTCCATTTTTCATAGTGTAAGGTATTGCAACAAATCGCAACATATAATATTTCATAGGGAATTAAATTATGAGCTGTTTTGGGGGAATTTAAAGTTATTTTGTCTTTCTTAATCAGGATGGCGCAGCAACTGATATTATTCTATACAGCGTCTATTTTGGTATTTATTACAAGCGTTGTACAACTGGCCTAGCTGACGGTTAGAATTAGGTTAAGTTTAACATAGCTTCTCATTAACGAGTTAAAATCATTGTTACGAATGGTCAATGATGCCCCTTGGGAAACTCCTTTATACTGAGGTCAAGGGTCCATACCAGGTGAAAGGTCAGATGAGGTCAGTTATAAATGGGTTGAAACATGAAAAATGGCATCATTCGAAAAGTAAAGTCCAATAGCTACAGAAATTGAATCATAGATGCCCTTTGCTAACCTCCATCCGATAATGAGGGCAAGGGTCACATACCAAGGTCAAAGGTCATGGATGTCAAGTTATACATAGGCTGAAAACATCAAATAGCACAGTCGATAAGTACACGTCCAATAGTCTACGAACTTGGATCCATGATACCCCTTGGAGCCTTCAATAGTCAGAATCCGGGTCACATACCCAAGGTCAAAAGGTCATATGAAAGCAAGTATAAAATAGGTGTAAACATCAAATTTGCTTATCAAGAAGTGAATTTTCCCAATAGCTCACAGAACGGAGGAAAAAGGGCAAGAAATGGCAGGGAAAAAACAAAGGCTGGGGACAGTAGGTGGTGCGGGGGCAGGCTGATCTGGATGCACCTGGCATCTTCGATGATATGTCAATGGTCACTACGGGATCAAAGGCATTGCGATCAAGTTATAAAATAGGCTAAACTTGGCTTCCAGTCGGAAGTAAAAGTCCAATTCATAACTTGGATGGGAAAAGAGTGCCGCTCGCGCTTTCATATGATACGATCAAATTCCTTGCCATTTCAAGGTCCATTACTGAGGTCAGGTATAAAATAGGAGTGCAGGAAGGACACTTGATTTGTTAAAAAGAGATCTCGCATTGCACCTTTAAATACGTTTATTAATATGTTTTTTATACTTTTGAAATCTTTTTATGTGACTCACATACTCATGATGAAAGACTAATAATAACAGATTTACCTTTCCTATCTTCCTAATAATAATTATCCTAATCTATCCCTTCCATTCCAGGCTTGGGAACGCTCGCCATTGATCAAACATTAACAAAAAACAATTGCGCTTAAAAAAAGTAAACCTACAAATTCGTTTCTCAGTTCTACAAAGGATTTAGAATAGAAAGTATTGTTTTTAAACACAATATGAATTGATGAGAATGGAATAAATATTGTATTATGTGTTGCAAACCTCTTACTAGCTGTTTTGCACACGCTTTTACCAATTATCCCCCTTCATAATTTTTCATTACGAAAATATTATTTTCCTTCAATTTTATGAATCCTACTGGGTATATGGTCAATTCAAACCAAAGGTGTGTGGCTCTGTGTGGTATTGTTTCAAATAAAAGGATTAAAGAGATCAAGTTAATGCCCCGTGGTCGGGAGAGTGGGCCTTGTAGTCAAAGGTGGGGATATGATGCGGAACAAGAAATTTGTAAAAAGGTCCGCTTTTTTGCAACATCGATTTGGCCTTTATTAGGGTTTCGTAAAAGAGCAAATATGAAAAAAGGGTTGTTTCTAACCCTGAATTTGTGATGTATGTGTTTAGGGTATGTATCTCAAATTAAAGGCCGTCCCAGTGATTTGATCAATCATAAAATCGAAAAATCAAAAATCAGATTTCTGCATTTTTGTACAAGGATAGGTACCCTAACCTACCCTGGCACCTTAACCTGATAGTTTAGCCATTGCTTCCGTACTTACACTTACTTCAACACTTATTTACTGGAGAATCACTGCTGTTTTCTTCCTTTTCTGTAGATTTTCATTGATATACCTTATGACCATTCTACTGACTTATCCTTCACTTATAATCTATTCCTCATTTCAATAGTTGACTCTTCGGTGTATCACGATAGTGCCTTTACGTCAGAGATCAAATATCATCAAATATTGTAACTGAAGCAAAGCAAGCGAGAACACCACATGCATTGCTTCTGTTTTTAGGGTACAAAACTGACAAATACTTCTTAACATAGCAAAAAAGACAAAATGCTTGTTTAGGGGATGTTTTTTTTCATCCGGTGTAAACACATGTGTCGGGTGCATTTTTAAGGTCCCATGTTCACGCATCAGATCCACTTGGAATACAAGTTCCCTCCCCCCCCCCACCGAGAGGCCCATAAGTATGCAGTAGCGTGTACAGAGCTTTTTGAGTGGGGCAATATAATTTTCCCCCAAGTGCTGAAGTAAATATAGGTTTTATTTAATAGAAAATGGTATTCTCTGGAATGGATCCCTGGCAAACCAACTGGGGACATGCTCCCTCTTGCACGCCACTGAAATATGTCTGGAGATGGGAAATTCTCAAGGGGCAAACATGAATTCATGTACATGGGTAAACTTTGGGGCGGACAGCTTGGTTTTGGACAAATGTGGGGTCAAATCTCTGTTGGAGGACCAATCAGGGGCTCATTTCCACCCCCCTTCCGCACTGTCTTCAGATCCCAGACTAGAAGAACATAGTGCAAAAACCAGTGCTTAAGAAGATGTTGGTGTTTGAAGTCCCAGTTTACGTTTGATCATTTGCTTTTCTAATCCACGTTATGCTGAAACCTAGAGTAAGGCGAGACAACTTGACATTCGAATTGCAAATTCTCATGCTATGTAATTTTATTGCAATTAGAACATTATAAACTTATGAATTAAATATTACATGCCAAGTAGTGACACATTGTACCTATATTATATATTTTCATAAAGGGTTCTTTGAGTTAATTTTCAGGCAAATGTTTAATTTTCAACTGTTGTTGATATCGGGATCGCCCAGAACTGGACCAACTCTGGAACCAGATCTCCAAATTACCCAACTAAAAATTCATGAAAGCTGGGATATTCCTGAAAAAGATTCGGTTTGCGCTCTATTTAGAAAACTTCGTTTTCTGCCAAAATTTTGAATGTAATATGGGGGCAGTCCTGTACTGACAGCCAATTTCCAATTAAGATAGCCCCTCACCACTCACTCCCGCAACTGGGTTTTTAATTATGATTCCATAATGTTTACTTTGGATCGTACTTAAACTTAAAAATGCTTACTTGTGCAAAATACTGCACAACAGTGTGAATCAAATAATTGCCTCAAACAATTATGAAAGGAACACATTTGACTGTATCCGTCGGTCGTGTCACACATAGGTAACTACTGCAGCGTCACGGTGATAATGAATGAGCTTATTGCCATGTTCTAGTGATCTTGTTTGTACCTGGTTACACTACGACCAGCCCTTCACCCCGCAAGTTGCCCGGTTATGAGCATATAATTTGACCGCTCATGATTCTAATACCACTACAAATAATAATGTTCTTGTTTGTGTGGTTTACATGTATTTAGGTGGATTATTTGGATAAGCTAATATAAATGGAACTACTTGTTTTCAGTAGTAGTAACCCTTAGAAATTAAAGTTTTCTTTTTGTTTTTGTTTAGGCAATGGTCGCAAATAGGCCTACCTTGCTCTACTGCAGTTGTTTATCTCACATACAACAATTAAAGATTGAAATTACATTCGCTGTTTTACATTCAGACTTTATGTGAACTCTGTTGGTAAAAATATTTATGACACATAATACACTTTTTGAGTTACAATTCAGTATTGATTATGTCATTACTCACACAAATCATCCTGCTTTTCAGTGGGGTTTTTCATTTAGTATATACGAATAAAGGAATTATTCGCTATATGAAATTTTCTCGCCAAATGTTCATTCATTTTACATTAAAAATATGTTTTGATTAGGTTAAACAATATTTTTTCATTCTCGCTGGATATTTATGTTTTGAAGTAACAAAACGGAAAATGTAATTACACTAATTTGAGACATTTGCAAATTGTACCCTTCGATGAACTATTAAACAACCCAGTGAGATCCCATAATTTTAAAAGTGTATTTGTGGTTAGCAAGCCTCAATGTTTAGTTCATAAATGAAATTAAAAACCTTTCCCTACCTGGATTTTTACAAAGAGTCAAAGTTACATAAAATCACCAGGTGAAAATGTCAAAATTGGGGATTTTCAACCTCATTTTGGGGATTTTCCAGGATGCCATTCATTGAATTTGCTGAATTTTATACACCAACATGTACTAAAACAAATCATATGCATCAAAAAATTTATCTTACTTAACACTTCTAGTATGGTTTGCAGAAAACCCTCATTGTTGAGATTTAAAAATGTAATTTCCTTGCAATTTGGGGTATCAACTTTTTTCCCGTTGCCATGGCAACAGGCAATCAGATTTTTAAACCTCATTTTTATTGATAACTCACTAAACCCTCGCCCCACCAGATTGTCAAGAAATTGATTTTTTTCATTTTGTCCGCATTTTTAATTTGCTCAATTCCTTCCAGACCTTCTTCTTAAACACGGCACTTTAAACAGCCGCTTTTTTTAAACAGCAAATTTAACAGTGTTCTAGGTTCTTCAACGAACCAAACGAGTTATTTAACTGGCTGTAGCACCTTTTATGTTCTGTATATAAAACGTTTTTGGTGTCTCCATTCTTATGAACCCTTTTTGAGGATTTCATTCTTGAGGGTTTGCCATCATGGGCCGGCCAGGGGTAAATCCTAAGTCACTTTTTTTCTCAGAATGTATCAACAGCATACAATTAAAAAATATTTTGAACTGATCAATTAAAAATCTGTGGCAACTTTTTTTGTATTTAAAGTTGCAACGAGAGATTTTAAAGACAAACCCAAATATGTGTCAAATATAAAGTTCATTCATAGATTAGACACACATGCATAGATTTCTTACCTTTGGCTACAAAAGTCTTATAAGAGAGAGAAGAAAGTGATTTTGATTTCGTTTATATTTCAAATGTAAAACATAGGCCTGAATTTTGTATTTTGCTCTTATACTAAATTAAAATTTCACAACTTTTGTATCAAAGAAACATTTCTCAACTTAATCGTTTCAGATGGGGAAATTTTCTTATGAAAAGCTTTAACATCAGGAGGGCAAACACAGTACTTTTGATTTTTAAGGAACATCTTAAATGTAAATCGCTCCCTGTCACCTTTAAGTTTATTTTGTTATGTAGCCAGTTTAACAGTTATTCGGTTTTTGAGAAATCATTTCCTGACTTTTCCTTTGTAGCTTGAAACATGCCATTTTGAGTTGTTTTTTATTTTATTTTTCGTTTTATTTCTTTATTTATTTTGCTTGAATCTAATCAGACTGTCATGACTGTAATAGTAGTGAAATCCTTGTTAGAATTCTTTCTTAACAGTTCCTCGGACTTGAACACAAATTCTAATAACCATATTTACCTACAACAACAACATGGACAATAATTTCCTACGACTATAGCCGCCCTCATCGACTTGGAGACTAATTCTAAGGATCGATATTCTATCGTGAATCCTGACATAGTTTCCTCAAGACTTATAAGTCTAGTTCACATATAAGTGGATACGAATTCCTAAATAACTTGCATTCCATGTTGGACATGGACATTATCCCTAAGGAACTACAATTCCACCTCTGCCCTGTCAGGGCATCAATTTCTATCAGGACCTAAATAGTCCACCCTCTTCGACCCAATCTTTCGGACTTAGAAACTACATCCTTTTGGATATGTACAACTGCTTTGGACATGGTGCTCAGGCCCGGGTGTGTTTTGTACTCGCAATACAAAAAGGCCTGATGTAGGTGCCATATGGTCCAGGTCTCCATATAGGATACCATCTACATACGATTTAAAAAACTTCAGCTTGGCTGAATTGGAGATACCAGATTGTCATAAGTGGTGTAGTTTATTGCATTCATTGCAAGCATGTCCTTTGCGTGACAGGAAGTCTTGCTGTGGGCAGCATAGGACCCTCTGGTACCTGAATTCCCTGACCTCTTTGAGTGGGGTAGTACCGTCTGTAGATTGATGATTATCTTCCTCATTGACGGCCATATATTCCTATATCGAGGGTTGACAATCAGAAAGCCTTAACTCAAAAAAAACTGCTTTTGAGAAATGTGATGTTTAATATTTTCTACTAAGCAAATCTATTCATTACTCAAAATGTAAACATCTCATAAAGCTCATATATGGTACTGTAAGCAAACATTATATAAACTTTAGTAAACAAAGAACAATTTTTAATTATGAACAACAGAATTAAAGAAATTCTTTAATATTTCTTTTAATTGCTGAGTTACGTCCTTCTGATGGTAACTGAAAACGGTACATCTTCAATCATGCCTATGATTGACACATTATTTCAATCAAATGTTTAAGCATGTCATCCCTTTGGAATGTTTTAAAAGAAATCATCAATATAAGTGGGATAGGGAGCTTAAAAGCTGTTGCAATTCTGGCAATTGTGCAAGCTATGAAGCCTCAACTCATTGTTTGGCCAAATACAGTTACCATCAGAAGGTCGTAACTCAGAGTTAAGGCTTTCTGTTAGTAAAGAAAATTGGGTGACGGGTGTATTTCTTTATAGCAATAGGAAGTAGACTTTAGTTAAGGGTTCCTGGTTTCAAGAATCTGTGGGGTTTGGTTACAGAGTTTTTTTGGAACCAAAAGCTCAATTCACCAAAAAAAAGAGTTACGTCCTTCTGTTTGTTCAACGCTGAGATATATTTATGTATAAACGTTAGACAATAGCGCGAATTTTTTTAAATTAGCGACATGGTCAGACTAGATTGTTTTTTCATTCATGTTATGGGTTAATATAATAATTCGTTTGCGCAGGAAACAACTAGATCTATGGTCACTAATATTTGTAAGAGTATAGATGGTATTAATTCTTATTTGTTACGGGTTCTCCTTTAAATACTTGTAAACAAATGGACAAATATAGCTGAGAGAAATAAGACAATAAAAATAATTGATGAATGTGAAATCTTTTCTATTTCTTATAGTGTTGTATTATATATTACAAATTACATGTATAGGGCGCGTGCCACGGCAGGTCAATAGGTTAACTTGGCTGGACCTGCCTCCAGAACAACCCAAGCATGCGAGGAGAATACAAGGCAAAATCACCTGCAGAAATGTCTGAAATTTTCAGGTGAGCCAGGTGCATGATTGTATTCTTCGAATATTGGATGAGCTGGAGACAAAACAAAAGGCCATTCGATATAATTTACCTTCCGTGGAAAGGGCACCTCCTATAAGAGTGTTGGTGAAAGTTTAATTGTTATGGCAGTTGATTTTGATTGAATAATTATGGGAGAGCAAGTCTTTATGTTCGGAGTTTGACTTTATTAGCCATACATGGATAATTTATAGAAATTTTTTATTTTTTTTAAAAATAATGAAATTAGCTTAAAGGGAAAGGAGGAGATTTTTAGGATAAGAAGTTCTCTCAAATTGAACAGGATCGATTGTATACCAAGAACGTTCCGAAGGTTTATTTGGAAATAAACAAGTACAAAAGAAATACAGGCAAACCTTGCTTGTTTAAACCTGTATGCATCGTAATTGTCCCTAGCACACCGGCTTTGACCATGGAGGTAGGACTGAGGAGAAGGATGAAAGAAGGAGAAACCTCTTCCCTAATGGCATTAGCAACGCCGATTATCCAATGAATCATTGGCAACTTTTGTAAAAAACATTAGACCCAACAAAGGCACTTTCGGCAAGGGTCTCTTTCATGTTCCATGATCCTCGCTACAGAAGCGGGGCACGCTCATTTGAACAAGATATGACCTCTGCGCCAAGAAAGGTATACCCCGATGCGCAGTGCGGGGGCTGTTTACATGTGGAGGGCCGAACCGAAAACAAAGAGATTGAGTCGATACAGCCCGAATTCTGGTATTTTCAGTTCCAAAAACATCGGAGATAGAGTTCCTAAGATGAGTTACAATGATTCTAGTTTTTGAAACGGGATGTTTTGTAACGCCGCTTTTCTTAAAGTATGATATTTGGAGACGAAATATAACTGAATTGGGAAGAAAATTTGCCTTACTAACAATGACACCAAACTGGACCCCAGTCGCGAGGTTGCCCCGTTTTCTCAATTTTTGTCAAAAAGTTGGTCATATTTACACACATTGGTAATGTTAGTTAAGCGCAGTAATGGTAACATTAAAAATTGTGCAGTTGTTACTAAAAAAAACGGCAATTTGGCTGGAGGTAGAGATAGAGAATAAATTTGGAAAACAATTGGATAAATGGAACCACCTGCACAGGTCAAGTTCAATGTCACCTAGAGTTCACAAAGGGTCAAATGAGGGTCAAAATACATAAAAACATGCAGATAGGTTGCAAAACTCTAACACATCATAACATTTCCTGATCTATTGTGGACATACATTTTTACTTAATCAAAAGAGATCTTCTTCATTTAAATAAGGGACACAGGGGAGAAATTTTGAGGATACAAATTTGTATAAATTTGCTTTGTTGTAGATACCAAACGAGAGGACATTTCATAGGTTTATTGACAAAGACAAAGAAAAACAAAAAAGTAAGTTTTGAACTTGCCTGTGTGTCCTGATCGGCCCCAGAAACAAGCATACTCGGATAGCTGTCATGCACACGATCAGAAAATACAAAGCATATTTTTACATGAAGTGGCTTTACGGCTTATTCACTCCAGGTTGATTTAATATATGGTTAAAAAGTGTTTAACTTAAAAAAAATGGGAGGGGCTATCTGCTGAAATGTCTCTTTATGTCTCTTTAAGCTTATACATTAAAAACCATGAACCTTTCAGGAAGAGATAAAGGGAATCGCCAAATGGGGTTTACATTTCGGGGAATTGTTTGAAAGGCTACAAGGTCATATCATATTTTTTCTAAATCACCAAAAAGCCCACCAAATAGAACAATTGGATTTATATATTTTTATATTTTTACCACGGTGACGGGTCCACATTTATAAGGGGAAATATTAGTGCTTGTGTTGGGGGAACTGAAGGAATAGGCAGGTAGAAACAACAGAAAAGGATATCAATAGTTCCCACAATGCATGCTTTCAATTGAGGGTTTTTTGTAAGTAGTTCATGTGAACGTTCGAGATTTGAAACTTCTTAAAATGCAAGTTTGGTGCCTCTGTCAATTAGCCATGTTTCACCTCAAACGATTCACATCAGTACGGTACAAAAACCCTCCTTGGAAAGCAATGCATGTGGGAAGCTATGATTTATCTTCTATTGGTAGAACAAAACACAGCGGTATGCATTTTTTACCACTTTGCTGGACCAGTGGGAATGTTATGATTAAATAACCTGGGAAAATCGATGCTGCTTTGTGCAAAGTACAGCTATTACATTTGATAAGCTGTATGTTTATTTATGTTCTTATTTTTTCTTTTTCTCGGAAGTCCTGCCCTTTCATCGATTTCTGTTGGAAAGGGGGTCTCATTATCGATGATATGAGTAGCGACAACTACAAATCTACAAATGCCAGGGTTTATTTGAATTACGCCGGCACTTGTATGAGATCGTAAGTTTCACCACACAGCTTCAAATTACAACACGAAAAGCCTCTTATACCGCCATGCATGCTGCAATATACACGCAGTTGTACACAGCAGGAAAAAATTTGTATCATATGTCTTCTGCTGTCTGCTCTCAAATTCACACATATCGGCAACAACAGTTGGTGACTAGGTTCCCTGATTATTCCGCATTTATAAATATAATTCCCACGGCTCCAAATTGAAATGTATACGAAAAATCGAAACGGTTTTGCGTCCCGCGTCCGACTGAATTCACGCTCTCACTAAGAAAAAATCTACAGCGAGTCGCATGACTTACTCGTGTCAGGACTAGCGCATTTTGACTATAGACTTGATCCAAATCTTGGACCCTTAGCACGGATCAGTTTGTTAGGATGCCCATATGGTTTCTTGTCTTTTGGGTTTTGTAGTGCAGATTTTGCAACACGGTTAGCATATATTCTTGAAACGAATGAAAAGAAGTGCCGTAGACAAAATCTAAAAAAAATAAATTGTTGGAAGTCTCAGGGGGTGCGTGAGGGTATTTTAAGGAGAGGCAACAGTCAATCAAATCAAACTTTGAAAAGACTCGTTTTAGGCCAAAAAGAGTTCTGATTTTCAAGGTCGCGCTACAGATTTTCATGAATATTAATTGGGACTTCATCTATCTGGCGTCACTCTAAGCCCAGGGTCCCGGGCAAAGTGTTAAGGAATCTTGGATTTATGAGCAGAAGCACTCAACTGAGTACAATGGGCCATAGAGGTAGGAGAGAAAGATAAAGCTCTATTAAAGCAATAATAACACTTTTTTTAAAGGCGCCCCCAATTTTTTAAGGAATTGTGATTATTTTTACACCGTTGCATTGTTAACTGCTAGGCAAGTATACCGTGGAATGGTGTTTAAGCCTCGAAAAGTCTATGTCAAAACGAGGAAGGGAATTTTTGTAATTAGAATTTTATTATCGGAGATCTCCAATTATAATTCAAACGGCTGCTGGAAAACGCCTTTCCATGTGAAAGCCGGGACAAACAGCGCAATTGTACGTGTCTGCGCTCATACATTAGGTTTTTTATTGGTTCAGGCAAGTCCAAGTGGAGGTTATTTCTCAAGGTGGCACTATTTCATCATGGACGTATATAAACTTAACATTTCCAAGCCCTGCCGTTTGAAGTCCAATCTGGGATCCCAATTCTAAGGGACAAAATCGCTTATTATTTTTATGATAAATGCCACATTTTTTAGAATTTCGTTCGCAGGTATAGTTCCTAGACACTTAACCAACGTCACTCTGCCCAAATAGCAAATTTTGAAAATTGGGGTCGCTCTTCAAAAAATGTGCCATTGTGCTCGATACCCCAAAAACGTTTCTGGTGCTACCACTGGTTCAGCAGAAAGCAACAGTCTTTAAATGATTTGAGGTTTGACCCTTTATTGGGTTTGTTTGCTCTCCCCCCCCAACAAAAAAAAATATTTGAAGTCCACCGTTAATATGCTGTGAAATCCCCTTCTTCATCACGACCAGTTACCGCCTTTGTGGTGTGAAATGGTGCCCCCACCCAACCCACCGTGCCCACCAAGAGTGGTTGGACAAACCAAAATGGCAAAAAGAAATTGATATAGGGCCAGGCCCTAGCCTAGGCTTACTCGTTGAATATGCTCATTGATAACCAGACTGAATGTATTCATCTGTATATTTCTTAGTTTTTACTTTTCGAGGAGGTCGGGCCCTTTTCATGTCTGATTTCTGTTGGTAGTAAACTGGGTCTCCTTATCGATGGTATATGAGTAGCTAAACTACAAAATCTTACACAGCCCGGGTGTATTGGAATTTACCGCCGGCCCTTGTATGGATCCGTAAGTTCACAACAGCTTCAAATACACACGAAAAGCCTATACCGCCATGCATGCTGCATACACGGCCGTGTCCACACAGCCAGTAAATTGTATCACATGTCTTCTGAGTCCTGCATTCAATTTTCACACATAGCGGCAAAACAGTTGGTTGATAGGTTCCCGGATTATCCAGATTTATAAAATCTAATTCCAGGCTCCAAATGTGAACTTCTTACGAAACGAACCGTTTTGCGTCCGACTGTCCCGGTGAATTTCACAGCTTTCACTAGAAAATCTACAGCGAGCGCTGAAGCTTACTCGTGCTCAGTACTAGCGACCGTTGACTATAGACTGGATCAAATCTTGACCTTCGCCGATCAGTTTGTAGAGATGCCCCCATCGGTTTCATTGTCTTTTGGTTTGTGTGCGATTTTGCCCAAAGTTAGCATATAGAATTCTTGAAACGAAGGAAAAGAATGCGAACAATCTAAAACAAATAAATTGGAAGTTCAGGGGTGCGTGAGGGTGTATTTTTAAGGAGAGGCAACAGTACAATCAATCAAATTTTGAATGACTCGTTTTTAGGCCAAAATGAGTTCTGATTTTCAAGGTCACGCTGAGATTTTCATGAATATTAATTGGAATTCAATCTGGGTAACTTCTTCCTAAAACCCCGGTTCCGGGCAAGTGTTTAAGAATCTGGATTTATGAGCAGAAGGCACTCACTGAGTACAATGCGGCCATAGAGGTAGGAGAGGAAAGATAAAAGCCTATTAGCAATAATAACACTTTTTTACAGAGCGCCCCAATTTCTTTAGATTTTTGCTATTTTTTACACAGGTGCACGTTGTAACTGGCAGAGTATACCGTGAATGGTTTAAGCTCGAAAATGTCTATGATGTCACAACGAAGAATTTTGTAATTAGAATATTTCTATCGGATCTCCAATAATAATTCAACGGCTGCTGGAAACAGCCTTCCAAGTGAAATAGCCGGGAAACAGCGCATGTACGTGTCTACGCATCATCATTAGTTTTTATGGTTCAAGCAGTCAAGTTAGAGGTTATTTCTCAAGGTGGCACTATTCATCATGGACGGAAACAACGTAGCATTTCCAGCACTGCCGTTAAGTCCAACTGGGATCCCAATTTAAGGACAAAATCGCTTATTATGATAAATGCACATTTTTTAGCATTTTCGTTCTGCAGGTATAGTTTCCCTAGACACTACCAACGTCACTCTGCCAAAATAGCATAATTTGAAAAATTGTTTGGGTCGCTCTTCAAAAAATGCTGCCATTGTTGCTCGATTACCTCCAAAAAACCGTTTCTGGTGCTACCACAGTTCAGAGAACCGTCTTAAAGGATTGAGGTTTGACTTTTATTGGGTGCTTTGCTCTCCCCCCCAAAAAAAATATTGTTGAAGTAAGTTAATATGCGAATCCCCTTCTTCATCACGACAGTATCCGCCTTGTGAAATGTTGCCCCCAACCCCCTTGCCCACCAAGATGTGTTGAAAACCAAAATGGCAAAAATAAATTGATATAGGGCCAGGCCTAGCCCTAGGCTTACTCGTTGAATATGCTCCATTGATAACAGAATGTATTCATCTGTATATTTCCTAAAAACATGAATACTATAAAATAGATTTTGATTACATTGCAAATAACAACGTACTACGAGATCAATGTTAATACATTACAATGCTGTGGTAAATATGGCAATGGGACATCCATTTTAATAATCCCCAAGGGTCTCATATTTCACTAAAATGTGGCCAACTTCGGGACAAAATTGAAAAAACGGGCAACTTCGGGCACTGTCAAGTTTGGTGTCATTGTTTAGATACGGCATTTTTCTTCCCAATTCAAGTTAGAGTTCGTCTCCAAATATCATACTTTAAGAAATACGGCGTTACAAAACATTCAAGTTTTTAAAAGCTGAAAAGTACGAGTAAAAACTAGAATCAATTTAACTCATCTTAGGAACATGCTATCTCCTACTTTTAATAAATGACCTCAAATGGTCTCAAATGACCTTGTTTTACCTTGAAGATGATTGACGGTGACGTAGTTCCATGTCTAAAAATAATCAATAATCAGTATTTAATTGTAAACATTTATGCCAAGTTTCATGCTTTTATAAAGAAATGCACAATTCTTACAATATATGTCGCTATCTGCTTAACTATGTACATCGATGCAATGTTGATGCACATGCATTCAGCATCAATATTGATCTCGTGTTGTATTGTACCAATACAATAGTTTTACGACCTGTTTTACGAGCGCGGCGATGATCATCTGTCAAAGGGATTTGGGAAGAGCTTTCT
Organism: Ophioderma brevispina; assembly: GCA_023653785.1. Lineage (NCBI taxonomy): Eukaryota > Metazoa > Echinodermata > Ophiuroidea > Amphilepidida > Ophiodermatidae > Ophioderma > Ophioderma brevispina. Next base: position 28,642 of record JAMKCH010052654.1, read on the forward strand.
CCTTCACTCCTACCTCCATGCTTTGACTTTCTGTCGTGCACGACAGAAAGTACTAAATCATCATATTATTACATAAAGACGGCGTATTCGGCTTATTCACTTCAGGTGTGATCTAATGCAAAAAACCCGGGTTCGAAAAAAATTGGGGATGCTTCTTTTTGGAAATCTCCTCATATCTCTTTAAGTAACTTAAAGGGGCATTTCGTGATCTACAGCCTCGTCCCCCCGACTTACCTCAAAAAAGCTGAGATTTTTTATATCATCTGAACTATTTACATTAGTAATCCATGTGTACCAAACCTTACGTGCAAATTCGGTCGTATCTGTAAGAAATTCACAATTTTGTATTTTCGGTCCGTAACGGACAGAAATTATAGCACAGTGGCCTATGGGACCGTGGGAAACGAGCATTTGCTCATAACACAAAACCGCAAAGTCGGGATCAGCTAAAAAGTTGTGAATAAGCTTTTCTCAAGGATATCGAGTGAAAAATGAATAAAACAGAAGGTGCTGGAATCACGAAATACACCTTTAAAGTAAATATTGAAGAACCAAAAACTTGAATGTTCAGCACATTGTATAGTTTATAAATATGATTATTTTTATGCACATGTATTGCACTTTTAATTATTATTTGGGATGCCATTTGATTATTTTAGGTGTGGATACCTCTTTTCAAAGGGGGTGCTAATGTGAGGGGGATTTCTGAACTGTAAAATGGAAATTGATTCATTGCTTAATTTTAGTTTGGCAACCCTGAGTGAATTACCCGAGTCTAAAATAGAAAGTGCCTGATGCGTAACTTTGGACTGGCAACCTTTTATTGTCTTGAGAGTTCTCGTGTTTTGAGATCCTTCACGTTGGCCTCAATTGCCATCCCGTTCTTGGTTCGAGAACACCACTCTTTGGGTTCTCTCTTCATCAATTATTATTTGGCATCGTGTTTATATTATTTTATGAGCTGAAACAAGCAATCTGACATTGGAAGAATAAAGCCGTTTGTGTGCAAGCTGAACTTATATACTTCTTGTTTGTTACATCTTCTTGATTGTAATAAGGAGTATTGTTAGCCGGCCGCTACCTATTACCTGTACAGACCTGCCAACAAATTTATAACTGAACGTAAAATTCTCCGTGTTACAGACGATCATTGTAAGTGACTGAGAATAAGAGAGTTGTTATCATTGTTTAAAGACAGCATGAGGCTAAGTGTTTGCCATTATCTGTTCTCTACAATAGTCATGGTGTAGATCTTTTATTTCTTTCTATTTCTTTTAGACCGATAAGCAGATATAATTGCTATTAACGTGTATAAAAAAAAAGGTTTGAGAGCTGAATTAAAGGGGGATGGCCCGATTTAAGGATATGAAATTTTCTTCTTGAAAGATTGGCCTTCACCCCAAAACCCCCATCTGCTAAAAACGTGATTTTGTAAGCCCCGTAGAGTACTGTGTAAAATTAATATTGGGCAACCAAAGTGGAGTACATTTTCGCTCATAACTTCCAAACAAAACATCCTTTGGCCTATAATTTCACAGGGTAAATGAGAAAAATAGTAGCTTTCTTCTGACACCAAAATGTTGACCACTTCCGGTCAAAACTGGGGCTTCTGGGGATGAGGCTATTAGCGATCGGTTGTACAGTGATGATCTTACTTTGAGCGAGAATACAGACTATTACAAGAGGAACCGGCATTTTCATGGTCATACGCATTTCATCCCTTTGGTCTTGGTTTCGGCCCGCTCTGCTTGCTGTTTCTTTGGCAGCCATTGTTATATAGCCTCCATTTTGTGATTGAAAATAGTATGGGGAATCCCCAAGATGTAAACTTAGAATCTGAGTCAACTTGTTTATGCTTTAAGATCAAAACATGTTACATCATCTGGGAATTCCCCATTAAGTTATAAATGTGGAATGATGCAATTCAGGTGATGTAATTTTTGTAAAATCTGATTTGGCAGTGCTAGGTTATGTTTATGCATGATGCTGTGGTAATATCTATTTTAAGACTTGGGAACTTTGTGAAATGATGGTATAAAGATGAGTCGCAAAAGTTTTGATTCGCCAGCAGTTTTAACCAGGAGCTATACAGTATAGTTATAGCTAGTTTTAGTCTACATAATGGTAGATTTATGCTTTACATAGTGCCAGGATTTTAATACTTTGGAGACCGCCGGAGCTTGAAAGCTATAAAACTGTTTGCTGTCGTCTTTTAAGCCAGAAGAGCTTTAGCTTTGGAATCAAAAAGGGATTCCAGTTTGTGGTCCTATATGGGGACATTAGCGACAGACTAATGGTGGTAGAATACCTGGATTGTATTGCGGAAAATTAGTGTCGAGGGAAAACCTTGTCGTCTTGCTGGACAAAATTACCTTCAAGACTCAGAAGATTCGCATGGAATATACCATGGATTTTTATGTGAAATTATGCGCTGTCATTTTGGAGTCTTCGCTGTGAGGACATTATCATCGTTGGACTGCAACGCTTTCAACACAAGACACTAGTTAACTCTAAGTAATATAATCTTAAATATTGTGTGTAATTTTATGTAATTTTGTTTTTGGACATACCAAATTCTTGAACCAAACCAATTAAAAATCATTAAATCTGTTTCATTATATAAAATTCAGATCACTTGTGCACAAGGCCCATTTATTTGTGTTTGAAAGGTATTTCTGACCTTTGACGTCTACGAGACGTCATAACAGAATCAATATTTGAATGTATAAAATAGCAATCAACATGAAGCAAATTAAAAACTATAATAGAAAAATAAGTAGCCAAACGGTAGCCGATCATCTTAGATGCTGCAGGCGAGTATGGGGAAATATTTTGCTCTTCATGTAGGATCGAGGTAAGAGAGTCTACAAGCCACCACCGATCGCGTTTATATAAAACGAAGTCTTTAACTTTTATCTTAACTGAAGTAAAGTTTATTACAGGTATGGGCCTTCTCACCATCGGAATGCCCACACAAACTTCTAAAATTTCAAAAACATCAGGAAACATTCCAGACTTCCGATCGGTAGCACACTGAGTAGGAAACCTACTAGCCAAATCAAAGAAATACAAACCTTTGTAGATGTTGATCCTAACCGATAAGTACTGCAAATATATTTAACACCTTGAAACCTGTCAACACTAATCAATGTTATCAGAAGGATAGATACCTCACTTGACAACAGCGACAGTACGTACCGGCAAATTTACAAAAAAATCCCTTTCCGCCAGGTATCGGCATAAGATGGAAAGTATTCTGTATAATATGCAAAGCTCTAGCCTATAAAATCGTATTTATCCCCATGAGAAAGTCTAAGAGAGAGCAAGGTGTGATATCAGAAGGTTTTGAACTTTGTTCGATTTATTATCAATACAACGCAGGTTAAATACTAATCCATTGCAAGCTGCTGCAAATAATCCAAGAATCCACATAGACACTGTCAGTGACACGTCATCCAGCATTCTTTTACATGTGAGATAAATAGGTCGAGGGTTTTCGGAAATGCGATGGGACTTTTGTATAAAGCAACATGTTGCATTTTCATGTACTAGTTTTGTTGAATTTAAGTAGTAAAAGATGATTTTAATAACCAGAAGAAGTGAATTTGATTTTAAATCCAGCGTCTTTATAAAGGTACTTTGAAACAGATTTTCTTCAAGTTTCTGTATAGCATCCTGTGAAAAGTTGATGAATTCGAGGTCTGTTAAACGTCAAATTGAGTGTATGGTTGGCTGAAATCTATTGATAGAGATGTCATGCTATTGTCACTTAGCTCAAGTATCATCAACCTAATAAACCCATTAAATATGCCAAGTGGTAGTGATGTCAGCCTGTTACCATACAGCGATATTATATCTACCGCTTCCAGTTTATCGAACAGCGCACTTTGAAGAGATATGAGATTATTTTCATGAAGAAACAAGACCTCTAAATGTACAGTTCCGTCAAAAACTCCGATTAGTAAGAATTTCAATTGGTTGTTATTGAGTTGAAGAAAAAACATGTTCATTGGTCCATTAAAGCAATAATGGCACATTCTTTGAAGAGCGCCCCGAATTTTCAAAAGTTGATATTTTGGCACAGTTACGTTGGTAATTGTCTAGGAAACTATACCTGCGAACGAGAATGCTAAGAAATGCGTATTTATCATAAAATAAGCGATTTTGTAATTATATAGAATTGGGATCCCAGATTGGACTTAACGGCAGAGCTGGAAATGCTACGTTTATGTCCGTCCATGATGAAATATTGCCACCTCGAGAAGATAACCTCTTACTCGACTTGCCTGAACCCAAAAAAAACAACTAATGGATGAGCGTAGACACGTACATGGCGCTATTCCCCGGCTATTTCACATTGGCAGGCCGTTTCCAGCAGCCGTTGAATTATTATCGGGATCCCCGATAAAAATTATTCTAATAACAAAATTCCTTCGTTTGTGACACACAGACACTTCGAGCTTAACCATTCACAGGTATAGTTTACTAGCCAGTTACCAATACAACCGTGTAAAAATCTAATTTTTTTGAAAAATTAGGGGCGCTCTTCAAACAAATGTGCTAATATTGCTTTAAGTACTCCACTCGGCAGGGATGTCAGATTGTTGTGGTCGAGAAAGAGCCAAAGTAACTGGGCACATGGATTGACAAGGATGTTAGTCGGTTGTTATTGAGTTCGATTCGCCACATTCTCGTCAGACTACTAAATATGCCATTTGGAAGAAATACAATATCGTTATCATAGAGAAAGAGATACCGTAACCGGGCATCTACCAAATATTCCACTTGATAGGGACGTAAGCTTGTTGTTACTCAGATCAAGCTTCTGAAGACTCTAGTTGGCACGGAATCAAGAGAGTTGTTTTGGAGGTAAAGCTCTCCAAAACTACTAGGGTACTAAGATTTCACACCAGTAAATAACAGGAGAACAGGTAAGTCCAGCCCCCACTGCAAATGAGGTGTTTTTGTTTTTTTTTTTTTTTTTTTTTTTTTTTTTTTTTTTTTTTTTTTTTTTTTTTTTTTTTTTTTTTTTTTTTTTTTTTTTTTTTTTTTTTTTTTTTTTTTTTTTAAAAAATGGCAGCATTGATACTTTTATTTTGATCTGACAGACGTATTTAACCGTATTCTTACAGGGAACACCTGACTGAAAAGTGCTCTGACCTCCAGGGTGCACAGTGCATGCTAGTCTTCGCGGTCCAGTAGCTCGAAAATTGGGGATAGCTAACCTAATTTCATGACTGATCGGGTAGGAAATATGATGATCCTCAAGCAGAAGAAAGCTTTTAAGATCCGAGATGTTCCAATGAGGAGAAAATGACGTTTCATCTCGCCCATTTTGTACAGAGAATAGACATCATTTCCTGTGTGAAACCTGTATTTTGGAGTCTACTTAGTGCTGTGAGCCATGTACTCGATGTTCTCGATCTCCTCTGCTCTGAATAGGCAATTTACTTCACAGCATACACAAGTCCCAATGTTTTTTAAGCTTTTGTTTAATGAAAAATTAAATTGTGTACTTTCAGGGTCAATGGTAAGTTTTCTTGTGAGATCAGCAACCGATTGAATTGCAATACTATGTATGTACACATTGGAGTTTAAAACTGTTTGCCGGTCCCGGGGTGAATGCTCCTGGCCTATCTAGGGCCAGCCTTGGCCGCTAGTCCCTAGACTCTCACAATGTTGGAAAGCGTTCCATATGTTACCCCTCCCCCCCCCCTCCCCTACGACTTCTGCAGCCTTGACGGATTAACTACATGATCAAGTTGCATATTCGTAGGGAAAGGGACATAATTATGGAACTCTTTCCAAAGTTTTGCAAATCAGAATTAAAACTGGAAGATTCTGATTTGAGCATTGCCTAGGCTAATTAAAGCAAGTGCAATATTTAGCAAAACAAATAGACCTGAGTATACCGATTACATGTGGTGGTGCTAGCCAAGTCCAAATTGCCACAATGACCCACCAGTGCCTGTCCATGAGTTTAAGTCTCTCACTTCAATTTTGACTATCCTTTGTTACAGATAGGACAAATGGCTAATCTTCCACCAAACTTCTATGCTACTCTCCGCATAAATATCGTGTGCAAGGTTGAAGAAATTCCCTTTGGCAAAGAATGTTGGGAGTGATGGAGGCAAGCGGGCAGATGGGCGTATGGCGATTTTCATTTTTCATATGGAGGAGGGAACGAGGACTCTCCATGGATGTCAATGCTCACAGAGCTTCAGTATGCCTTCACAAGTGCAATTGACCTTCCTTTGGACATCTCTCACTGCTGCCACATGATTTTTTGCGTAAATCCTGACCATTTATCACATGAGGATTGTAACGTCAACGTGGATCGTAAGATATGTCGGCAGAAAATGTCATGCACTGGTCATAAATTTGGTGGCGATACACTTAAGCTCGGTGTGTTTAGTATGGCAAGGTGAGTCTTTTCACTTATTACGGCTATCACCACTCATTTAAGCGCCCAGGTCGCGCTTAAATGACAAAAGTCAGTGTTATTCTCTAAGTGCACTTATACAGTGCTAGCTCCATAAGATGCAGCTAAGTTGCTCCATTTTTCATGTCCATAAGGTGCTTAAGAAAATCAATTCTTCAAGGAACCATACCAAATGTTGTTGGGGAACAAAACTAAACAAAAACAGGAAAAAAGAAACAACTCCATCCATGTAGATTTCACACCAGTATTAAATAACAGGAGAACAGGTAAGTCCAGCCCCCACTGCAAATGAGGTGTTTTTGGTTTTTGGGACCGTCGACTAATGTACCCTAAAAACTGAGAGAAAAGCGAGAAAAAAAAAGATCTTGGTCACTCATGGTTTGCTATCAATATTAGGTATAAAATCTGTAGGAATATCAAAAACAATGGCAGCATTGATACTTTTATTTTGATCTGACAGACGTAATTTAACCGTAATTCTTACAGGAACCCCTGACTGAAAAAGTGCTCTGACCTCCAGCGTGCACAGTGCATGCTAGTCTTCCGCGGTCAGTAGCTCGAAAAATTTGGTGATAAGACCCAATTTCATGACTGATCAGGTAGGTAATATGCTATCTTCAACGATAATAGCTTTAAGATCTGAGATGTTCCAATGAGGAGAAAATGACGTTTCATCTCGCCATTTTGTACAGGAAGAATAGGAAATGCATTTACTGGTGTGAAACCCTAAATACTTCACCTGGTAAAGAGTTCAATTCGTTGCTACTCAGGTCAAGTTTTTGGTAATTTGTATATTTTATTGTCTCGATTAATGCTTTACTTATTTTACTTCAACTGCAATGAATAAAAAGAAAGGAAATATTTTTTTTATTCTTTTTATAAATTTGATAATTTGAGCTCATTTGTTGAACTTCAGATGTTTAAATACTGCAATTTGTCACGTGTATCTGAAAAAAGGGAGTGTGTGTGTTAAAAAGCACAACATTTATGGCAGAGTCAAATGTTTTCTGTCTTCAAAACCTTTTAAAGTTGTCTAAACATGCCCGTTTCTAAGTTGGGTTATGCAACGAAATGTCTGGAATTTGAAGAACTTGCTTTTTTGAACCCCCTTAGATCTTAAAAGGCCCAAGTGCTTGCAAAATAACTGCGCGATGGTATTCGAATGCTGTCGTGACAAAGTTCATCACATTTTTGTACTCTTCTCTGGTTGCGTATCAGATACAAAAAATCCTTCCTTCACAGGCACGCTCCTTTATACCTTACGGGGGTTTTAATTGTAAAATGTGTTGGACAGTAATTCCGATGGTACAAACGAAGGCAACGGTCTTCTTCTGATGTACGCGGCTTGTCATAACTCGTACCAAGCGTAGATTGGTGACACATCAATTCAACGTCCATTGGTCCCAGGCTCTGAAAAAAGCTTGCGCGTTAAACATAGATAGTACCTTCCAACCAGAGTCTTTAAGCGGCTCCGGAAACATACTTATTTCCAGGTGCTTAAAATTTTGTTGACTTTGGATGTGTTACTTCTGCCTTCTTATGCTGTATGTCATGTTGTACATTACTTTCGTATTTTAAGTAGTTGTTGTAGGCAAGTTAGTTCTGAGCTGCTATATAAATGTATTTTTTTTATAATTATTAATTATTATTATTATCCTATGTTTTTGCACACCCGTTGGTACATAACGGAGGGGGGGGGGGGGGCAAGTGGACCTCTTTGAAACCAATTGCGTATTTTAAGTATTTGTCTGTAGGCAATGAGTTCTGAGCGATATATAAATGTATTTTTTATAATTATTATTATTATTATAATTGGTGTTGACACCGTTGGTACATAACGGGGGGGGGGGGGGCATTGGACTCTCCTTTGAAACCATTTGCGTTGGATTTTTTTTTTCCAAAACTATGGTCCCTTGATGGTACATCAAGACAACCACATAACCAGAAAAAATGAAAAATCGTTTATACAGATTTTTATGCGCAGATATTTTTCCATCACTCAAAAAAAAAAACTTCCCTAAACTTTTCCTAAAATTTTGGCGTCATAATAGTAGACATATATTTAATTAATACTGAAAATAAAATTTAAAAGTTAGTCTTTAGGATTAAGGGGCAAACAAATTTAGAATAGCGCACCAAAATGCTTATTTATGCCATGTGTATGAAAACGCCATGACCGATTTAAGGTGCACGAAGAGAGTTTCAAGTCATCATATTTTCTGTGTATTAGGTTCATATAGATTAGACGCTCAGTCTTTCCTACCTTTTATTTGATTGCAAAGTACTTAACAAACATAGGCTGAATGGCGTGTTTGCTCCGATACGAAATGAGAAATTTCACAATTTTTGTACCCAAGAAACAGTTCTCAGCTTAATCCTTATAGATGGTGATATTTTCGATTTATACCATTGCAAAATCCAAAAATAATTTTTCACATTTGGGCGGAGCACCTGTTATCTCTCGTTTGCACCTTTTTTTTTTGCCCACCAAAATATGCGCAACTGATATTTAGGCTAATTCTATAAATCTTTTGCCAAATATTTAGCGTTAAAACATGGCGTGCGAAAAACGCAATCCTGGGTCTACACTGTTAAAAATTTCCGTAAATTAAGAAAAACAGAGTTTCCGTAAATTTTACGGAAAAATCTGTTCTAGAAAACAATAAAATAAAAACAAAAAACATAAAAATAGCTAAAAATGTTTAATTTACGGAAATATTTCAAAAATTCTTGCAGCAATATTTCCGGACTTTTTTTTTTGGTTCCGTATTTTAATTACTGAAGAATTCTGTAAAATACATAGTTTTTTCCATAATAGAGACAAATTTCGTAAAATTACTGTCAAAGTTCCCTTAATTGACCGAACTATAGGTTCTGTAAATTTACCCCAAAAATTGACTGGAAATACTGCTGCCAGAAATTTTCCGTAATTTACGGACATTTTTTTTCACAGTGATGGACCCACCCCCTAACGAATTTATTAATTGTTAAACACGATATTCCTTCTCTTCAATGTAATGAGGATGGGTGAACCCTTTTGTATTGAATCATCGTTATACATGTATTATTGGTTATGATCCGCTATCTTTTAAGTAGTTTCCTGGCAAGAAGTTGACTACTGTAATTGCTCAGCTATAGTTGGTGCTGGCGTTTTTATTAACTTTTTTTAATAAAGGAGAATTTGGTCTAAATTTTAACATACTTTCACCTTCTCCCGCCTCGGGGTACAAACGATGCGCCTTGATATTGAATATAAATTCATTTATATTATTAGTCGGATAAAAGCTAAATTACGCCAATTTGGTACCAAATCCTTCGTTTTAATCAAAGTACAGAGTCCAACCTGGTACTTGTATATTGCAGTGATCTTGTGAAATACAGGAACCTCCAAATAGTTTTCAAATACTTTCAAGTACTTAACAGCCCAACGGAGCTTGTCATCATTTCCTCTTATGGTGTGACATATTGCAAAGAGGTAATAGACATTTTCAAATCCCTCTGAGCAGTCATTTAACCTCGTCTACCTGAGCCATTTGTGTTTAAAAAAAATCCGAAGGCGTTCAAGGGCTACTGTATTTTGCGAAACGAAATATAACTCCTTGGATTACATGCTTTTATTCCGTCATGCATGCATAGCGTGCACACATACAGTAAGCCCGTTCAAGTAAGCTTTGTCATTTCGGATTCCCAACACACCTATCTCTGAGAGCGACTGCCTCAAGATTCCCATACCGCAGGTCTCTGACAAAGTACGCAATTGGTGACATATTGTTCATACTTTCACTTTCACTCTGATCACATGAATTGAAACTTGTACCTGTCGTAGATCCACATTTTTCTTGCTGCCTGGTAATGTTGGAAATGATGAGCAAGAAAGGAAAGAGGCTTGGGGGGAATGGGAGGGATCTGTGGGTTTAAATGGGGTGTGAGATATATGTAGGAGGGTGCTCAGAGGGTTCCCCCCTCTTTCCCTTTCTTCCAACACTTTGTTTGATCTTGTTTTCGCCACCAGCCTTGGCCCACGTAAACTTGTTATATTCTGCGACTGCATCATGGCCAATTATCCATAATGTGGCAACCTGCCTTTTGTTCAGATTCCTCAACGAACCCTGAAAATTTGTCCACTTTGTTTAAATTTTATCCATTATTGCTGCATTTTTGTACACTTCGACTTTTTCTGGAGGGGAAATGTGAGCCTGGTAGCCATGTTTCATTTACTGCAACATGAGCTTAACCTATCAGATGTGGACCTATGGCGATTATTTCTGTGAAATATTGTCTTTATTAGGACCTACTATGACCGTTTTCAGTCTTTCTGACGTCTGTATACCGATTCGGGACGGTTTGTTTACATGCTACCGTAACGCAAGTTCATCTCACTTGTCGCTACTTTCCCTTCTTATTTCTGTTCTTAACTTCGGGATTCTGTGATGACTCACCACTCCTACGATGTTCCGTTTCTTCTAATTTTATAATTTACCGCTTCTGAATACCATGTTACAAGTTTTGATTGATAACACATTATTTATTCGCAATGGATTTACTGCGTGCAGAAACATGCGGGCTGCCATCTTTGAGAGCCTTGTCACTAAGTTGCCAGTTCCTAATCTACATATGAGATGGTACAAGACGAAGGCTACGGTATTCTTCTGATGTTACACGGCTTGTTATCCCTCGCACCAATCGTAGATTTGGCGACCGATCATTTAACGTTATTGGTCTTATGCTGTGGAACAAGCTTCCTGTTGGTATTAGAGAGGCACCTTCCACCAGTGGCTTTAAACGGCTCCTGAAACATACTTATTTGCTGATGTTTAAAAATGGGTTAACTTTGGATTTGTTAACAGGACATGACGAAATGAAGAAAAAGAAGAATTAAGACCAAATGAAGACCTTAAAGGTATTTACTAAAAAAATACTTTTTAGCGGTATGCTGGCCTATAAATTGGCAAGCGAAGGAGACAAACAAAGAAAGTGTTGTCAGCTGAGATGTATTCCTTTAGTCCAGCGGTAACCCGATTGCACGTTGCATCTCACATTGCAAAAGAGTCTGCAGTCACAAAATGTTTTGTTTCTAGATAATATTGGACTGCAAGATCTTGATAATGCAACTTTGTCATCCTTGAGCATTTTGAGATCATGGAGATAGGGAAGGGGTAATTTCACATGGTTAAAATTTGTAAATGTTTCATACAGGGTTATAAGGTGTATAGACATATTTGACTGGTCCTATGGATTAAAGTCACAGTTGGCTATACCCAGGAAAAACATTTTTAACACAGTAAAAATGGTTCAAAGTCATCCTGGGATTAAAATGTTAAGAATGCACAGATTCGTCTCAAAATGAGCTCAAATTCTCCATGCTGTTGTAGAGTAATGTCTAATACATATGTCTCATAGTCTTATCTATGTTAAGTACAAACGTCTAAGAAACAGATTATCAAACTTTCTCAAACGTGCAAAACATTCCTACCCTGCCTCTCCTGCTGATAGTGGTTCACCCATAGCATTTTTATCAAGGCTTTGATTATTTATTCAATTTGTGTGAGTCCGCCCCTCTCTGGACTGCTCAAAGTTGAGTCGTAATCAAAGCCTTTTCGCAAATATTACTTTTTCTTTGTTATTCAATGATTTTCGGGATATTTCTTCCGAAACTATAGCGATCGTTGATTGTTCAATGATGATGTCATCGTTCGCTTAATATAGTTCCTAGAATACGAGTTTACTGGAACTGATCAATAACCATTCAATTATTGGGTTTTTGGTAACCGATTCAAAACAAAGCGAATACAGCCAGGATCCCTGATACAGCTAGCTGGGAATGTAAAATGGCGAACACTGTTGCTGTTGCGAAAACGGCCCGGTGAAAATCATGGTGGAATTACATGCATCGTTTTGTCACTGTGTAGGATCCCGGTGTAGGATTATTCGAGCTAGCTACACGTACGGTACTGTGCTGAGTATGACTATGAGCGTATTTGAAGCTACGGCTACGTGTACTGATGTGATACGTTTACTATAAATGTGAATTGCAGTCATTGTAGTGAACGATGTTGTATTGTAGTACACGTAGTTTCATTGCATCGTTCAGCCATGCCATGGTTCGGTCGAAGTTTAGCCTTAATTGTGCAGTATGTTGGAGGTGCCTTGTCAAACTCATGGGAAGTTCCCGAGGTAAAATCATGTCTAGACTAAGAGGTGCGTGTCCCCTAAATTCTCGGTGTGAATTTGTGAACTAGACTTCATTTCTGGCTTGAATTTTGGGATGTTCGCCACACGTCACATTTGCGTGGCATGATGATACCCGGGTCAGGATTCATCATTTTAATTTAATGTTCAAAATCACTTGTCATGTCTGTGAGTGGCAATTGCCAGCATGCAGTACGAATATTTGATAAAGTGACTGACGTATGCCCTAGTCTAGTCTCATATTCAGTGTGTTTGTGCAGGGAAGGTGGGAATAATTTTAACTGGGGGCTTTTATTTCTAGCCCATCTGCCATCTCACATACCGTACAGACTCACTCGCACTCGCAGCTGTCAAGAACTAGCTTCGTCGGGTGAACTATTTTGCTTTGAATCGTATGCTAATTAGGTCGTGCAAAAATCGATATGGTAATTTTGACGGGCGACGTCATCGATATTGGCAAGTATCTGAAACGTTGTCATCGATGAAATTGGGCGGTACTTACGATGACGACATACTTTGATTGACACATTATGTGATGCCCTTGGCGTTAATCGGCGAATGAGAAACTATGTAAAAAAAAAAAAAAAAAAAAAAAAAAAAAAAAAAAAAAAAAAAAAAAAAAAAAAAAAAAAAAAAAAAAAAAAAAAAAAAAAAAAAAAAAAAAAAAAAAAAAAAAAAAAAAAAAAAAAAAAAAAAAAAAAAAAAAGTCGTCCATCAATTCCCGATCCCACACAATTCCATGGTGTTATTGCTGATACACCGCAAAACATTGCTAATCTCTTCAGCCAATTTTTACTTCTATCTCTTACAATTCATTGTCTTCTATTTACCCTCTCTTAGTCAACCTGTCCTTTATTTTTTGCACTTCTGAGGAATTTCTTGATCTTCTTCTCCAGAACTCTTCATCTGCTGCAGGTGTATATGGTATTTATGGTGCTATGCCTAACTCTTTACCTGGACTCATTCTAAGCGTGTGGTCCAGTGGATTGAGCATTCGCCCCGCACTCCAAAGGTCGTGGGTTCGAGTCCCACTGCGGCCAACGTGTTGTACCCTTGAGTAAGGCGCTTTACCTCAATTACCCCTCTCCACCCAGGTGTATAAATGGGTACCAGCATTATTCAATGTTGGGAAAGTAACAGACTCGCTGTGCGGGAGGAGTGGCGAACCACCCACAGCAAAAAAATACGGAGGAGTCTGGCCCAAACGCTAAGGAAAGAGAGATGGGCACTCCGTGCACGAGCTTGCTTGGCACGACGACTTTACATTACTTTACTTACATTCTAAGCAATTTCCTGGCCCGCGCACACCAAGGATTTTAGCTGTAAAGATTGGCCGGTTGTGGCTTCCTACCTGTTACGATAGCCACCTACCCCTGGTAGCATCGGCTGTGCAGATGATAAATAGTATAGCGCCATCATGTGAGGAAGGGAGTACTTACCAAGAAGGAGGCCAAGTTGAGAAATAAGAAAGTTGAAGCTCTAAAGTTTTGAGTCTAGTGTGAACTTTATTGCCCCGCGCGGGAGCGCGGGGCTATAGATGTTGAATAACTTGACAGACATGGCGTTTTTGCTGTATTGAAGCATAAAGAGCCTTGTTCATAACAATTTTTCATGACAATTGAAAATGATGAACAGTGCTATAATTACTTAATGGTTGTGATGAATATGACATAAATATTTATGCAAACACAAGATAGTTTTGTGTAAATAAAAATACAGTGTGGGATAGATTGTATTTTTTCGCATTGTTTTATACAAATTTATATGGGATCTGTACAAGGTTCTATTTCCATGTGTTTAAGTTGGGTCAAATATCAGGCCAGTTGGGCGAACTGCCAACAGTGCCGGTTAAGTACTATATCATTGCATATTAAGAAATATTAACAATTTCTTGGCAGCTGACATCAGTTATGAGGGTCGACTATTGAGGTACTACAGTGATCATTACCTTGAACAAGAAGTTAGTGAACTTGAATCAACACTTACGATACCACTATTTATACCATATTCAGTTTTCAGTAAAAGTCACCGACACAAGCAATTTTGTGCTTGGAAAATGTTATTTATCTCCTTCTCTCAATTCTTGGCTATTTTTTGATGTTTTTAATAATTCTGCCATTGCGCGGGGCATACATTGGTGACCAGCACCAAAATGTTTCTTGTTGTGTAAGAGATCACATAAAATAACATGGTGTCAAATCGGAAAGATACCTTCGCCGCTATAACGACCGATCGAGCATGTTGACCTCCGCAGTACTGTGCCAATCGCTGTGAAATCACAACACAACAATCGCAACATGCATCGTGTGAAAGATTACGGACTCGGTGAAACGGGTTTGTACATTTACTGACCCCACTTATCTGACCCCACTTGCTTGGAATTAGAAACATCATCTAAACAAATCTATCGATATTAAAAATGTTTCTGTAAGAAATATAACCTGATCGCTGTCATTCAACAGATGAATTTAAAACAACTTTGCTCAACCTCGTACTTCCCCGCGTTAATCAATCTATCTGTTAATCTTTCATAGCAGTCGTTTTGTAAATGCTGTGCTCGTGTGTGTGTGTGCGTGTATTTTTTACAATTAAAAAATGGATCTTAAATTTATTGATAGGCAGGCCTACTAAATAGATTTAAAAAGAAAAGTCATAAAATTTCGCGCTGAAAGAGCTCCAAAACGCGACTCCCGGACGCAACTAAACTTTATGGTATTTTTACGAGTATTTCAATAGCGCATTTATTTGCACATGTCGGTTTTTGCACAAGGCTCATTATGAATGTAAGTATGGTACGAGGCTATTAATTACGGCGGGAAGATTACAACTACATAGTATATCAAGTTTAGGCCTGAATTATAATAGTGTAAATTTATTAATTTAACATGTCATACAAAATATTTCCAAAGAGTACTAAAATAACTCGTATCAGGTGGGGTCAAGTAAGTGGTGTCAGATAAGTGGGGTCAGTAAATGTACCAACCCCGGTTAAACGTTGTGAATACGTTGTTGTACACGTGCATACATGTAGTGCCAAAGCAAAGTACGCAAATACTTTGTTGACATTAAAATGTACAGATACCGTACTAGCAAAATAAGCTTTCCTGAAGTGCTAACACTTGTTTAAGATTTGAAAGCAAACTCTGGTGTAGACTAAGGTAAAGTTTGAGTCAATTTGTCACACAGAATTGTTTTTGTCGACATCACATTCATATCTTTAACAAAAAAATAGTGGTATGTTTAAATGTGGTACAATTGATCCGTAGTGTAGTCTGGCATTGATATTGAAATTGATTGCATCTATATATTAATACCGGTGGTCTGTCTGTCTGTGTGTCTGACCGTGTCTATTTTCTCGGAGACCGAGGGTTGCACATTTCTGAAAATTGGTGGGTGGGTGCCCCTTGACCAAACGAAGACCGAGTTTGTATTGGTTCATGGAACAAAGGTCATCGGGTCATTCAAGGTCAAATGAGGTCAAATAGGGTAAATGTTGGTGTAACATGAAACTTGGTGGGGTCGATTGTTGATGCCGGGTCATTCAAGCTTGGTGATCACGAAACCCAGGTGATCGCGAAACCCGGGGACCGCCTAGTTGTAAATATTACTCATATTGAATTTTGCCCAATTAATCTTGTACTACGGCAGATGATGAGAATCAGGCAGATACTACAAATGGTCGTGCCGGTAGTGGTGCTACCCTCAAACAGCACAAAACTAGTGTGCCTTTGCGAAGACGTTTAGATGTCTCGGGCAATTTGAAAAAGAATTGGGAAATTTTCAGGCAAGTCTGGGACTCGTATGAAATTATCACTGGGCTTGATAAGCAGCCAGATAGAATGAGAGTTGCACATTTTATCACCGCAATAGGCACTGAGGAATTAAGAAATTCTCAATGGGTTGCCTTTCAAAACAGAAGAGGAAAGAAAATCCATGAGTGTAATTCTTAAATTGTGGGAGAACCAATGTATTGGCAATGTCTTTTCGTGTATGTCATAGTATGAGGTAGGCCTGGTATAAATGCCTCTTTGCCCCCCCCCCCCGGTGGTACCAATAAGGCTACGTTAGATGGTCTGGCTCATCCACTATAACAGGCGGCTCGAATAAAGGCAGTATATATTTGTTTTATATACGTCATTCATATTTTCATTGTTCATTGATTGGTTAAAAGATTTTATTAAAAGAATGAGCAAAAGTCATACTTACCCATGGCAGCCATTTCTGCAGTCTTGTCATTTCCTGCTTGCATTTCACTAAATTCCAAATAGTTCATTAAGTTCAAGTTCATTAATAGTCAGGAGCCCGTTGTCTCCTACTTCATGTTTTGTGGCCAAAATAGATTTTTCAGTTTTATACGTATAAGGACATCCCAGAGAATCACCTCCAACTTGTGCAAATAATTTCACAATTATTGTCAGCGTCATATTGCTTCCTGGGGGTGCCATTAAAGTTTTTACAAGGGTCAAATGTTATATTGATGATATTGTTGCGAAAACCCTTACCAATGTGTTCCTCTAATAATAAGGATTCAGGAAAGGTATAGTTTACCCAAGAGAAGAAATCAGTAGCTTCCCACAATGCATTGCTCCCAATGGAGGTTTTTTTGTACAGGTACTGATGTGAATCGTTAGAGATGAAACATAGCTAAATTAAAAGTACTGATCACAAACTTGCATTTTAAGAATGTTTTGTCTCTAACGATTCACATGACTACCTGTACAAAAATCTCCATTGGAAGCAATGCATTGTGGGAAGCAACTGATATCTTCTCTTAGTTTACCCTATCTGGGATGGATCGTTCAGGAGTTATTAGCAAAAAAGTCAAAGGTCAATATTTTGATCTACAGGGGTCAAAAATGCAAACATTCCACGGGTTTCGATGAAAATGGTCTCAAATTGGTGCTTTAACCAATTCAACTCATATTCAGAATAGTTTGCCCTATCCAGGATTACCATGGTAACGCCTGTTGTGCCGAAACACCCGGTGCCGAAATACCCGGGTGCCGAAGTTCACTCCTCTCAGAACTGCCGAAGAACCCGGGCATTCGGCAGAGGAGAAGGGAAGTGGAAAATAACGTGATGTTGATGTGTAGAGCACATGTTTACGCATTGTTCGTGATTTTATGGACAATTCTACAATGAAACTCATTAAAACCAGGCTTTTGGCATTTAGGAACACTCATTTATGTAATAGTAGACGTAGATACGATCTTGTAACGCCTAAAGCACCCACTTAGACCCCATGAAGAAGAATTCCCGCGTTCTTTTACCAAGGTAGCCGAATTCGGAAACAATGTATACGTTATATGCATTGATATACGTATGGATCCCATTGTAAAGGTCCTCTTTATTGATTAGGAGGGTTATTAGACCGGTAGATGGGAGAGCGTGGCCTAGCGGTTAGGGTGCTTGCCTCTGGCGCAAATTTACCATCAAAATTCCCGGGTTCGAATCCCGGTGGGGTCGTGAGACTTGCTGGGATTTATTCGGGTACTATCAATTCTGGATTTGATCTGTATACCAGCTATTGATTTAATACAGAATACCGCTCTCCTCCATGGTTCACTTGGAATTGGGCAAATGGATCATGAAAGCATCCCGTCCTTCGGAGGGGACGTTAAGCCGTCGGTCCCGTGTACAGAGAGTCACAACTGTACCCGTACATCGCAGTCAGTGTCGAATAAGAGTAGGGTGTAAACCCCTGACTGTTCCCAATCCGCCCCAGCCTCAAATAGCGGGCCATGTTAGGAGCGTCCGTATCATGGATACACGCGGCCCCGGTTCAGCACACTAGCTGAACAAATCCTGACACCACCACAAAGCCATTACCAATGACTTGTGGATACGAGCAAACAAAATTAGACCGGTTGCAACACGGGTTAGGTTTAGGGTTGGGGTTATAGGCCCTATAGGACCTAGGGTTAAGATTAGGGTTAGGAATTAGGTTAGGGTTTGGTTATTAGGTTCCGCAGAGTACAAACATTGGGATTAGACCTATGTGATTTTCTACTTGACAAATAGGGGGTTATGTGATTTTATTTTTTTTTTCTGATGGAGGGGGGTCATGTTAAATTAATTATTCAGTAAACCAAGCACCTATCTGCATATCAGCAGTAAATCATATGATGTACATAATTGTGTGTGTGGGATGGGTTGTAGGAGTTCTATGCAATAGGGCCTATGTAACTTCACAATTAATGATGGTTATGCAATTTTCAAAACACATCTTTCAATTTCTCCGGCCCCCTCCCTTGTTAATAATGAACGGGCCCTAAAATTATTAGTTTAAAGCTAATCTTAGCCTGTCGTACGAGCTAAGTCAACTAAACACCTATTTCGTGTCATCCTGTGTTCCTTGCAAGGCCAATTGAACATAAGAACTTCAGACAATCCAACAACCGCACGCTGTAATAAGGGGCCCTCTCTGCCGAACTACTAGCTACTACTGTGATTCAACCCATTGTTTCGGCAGGGTAATGACGTCGCCCGCATTTTCGGCACGGTCAATCTGCCGAAAGACCGGGCGTTCGGCATAGCCCGGTATTTCGGCGCAGCACGCCCTAATTTGGCCTTACTCAATGGAGTTCAAGGGGAAAGGGTTTCATTCGAGTGTTACCATGGTAACGAGAGATCCTAGATAGGGCAAACTATTCTTAATATGAACGGTTTGTCAACTGATAATTTGAGACCAGTTTCATTCAAATCCAGGTATTTTTTTGCAGTTTTGACCCCTGAAGGCCAAAAAAAGTTTTACATTGACCTTTTTGCAAGAAACTTCTGAATCGATCCATCCAGATAGGGATAAAACTATACTTTTACTGAATCCTTATGACTAAAGGAGCACATTGGTGAGGTTTTATAGTACAATATCATCAATTTGACATTTTCCTCAGGTAGAATACAACACTTGCAATTTCACAAAAGTTGGAATTGATTCTCTGTGATGTACTTAGACCAATAAAAGTAAAATATCAATTTTGGCCCAACTAATGAAGTAGTTATAAAAAACACCGACAACCGCCCCAAACCCTCGTCTTACCAAGCCTTTTTTTGTAACACACTTGTTTTTACCCAAAGGGTTAGCGTTAACCAACCCCCCGAGATTCGTTATAAAGCACCCATGCTTAGGATTTTGAATTCAGTGGATAGCTATAGTCCTCCTATTTCCACAATGACGTCATAGAGTCCGCGAGTCGGCGATATTGGCATTTTCTACAGAAAATAGGCGAAAATTATCTGATTTTGGCATTAAACAAAGGTGATAATATCGGATTTGCATGTGGTTTTCAGCTCTAATAATGCAGTTGACTAGTTGTACACAAACATAGTTTTAGAGCCATACGGTGCACAATTTTTGCAAAACTTTACCATAAAATATTATTGGGTTGCGTCCACCCCCATACCCTTCGACTTTGACGCATATCCTATCCCCCCCCCCCCCCCCGTGAAGGTGCTAAATTCACATTTTGTTCGATAAAATGACCGAAAAATGTGAAAAAATGATTTCCCAGACGCTTTTAAGGCAAGCTTTTGGCATTAAGCGCACCGGAGCAAAGTTCACTATGAGGGGGGTTTAGTCCCCCCCCCCCTTGGTAAGACGGGTTATAAAATTCCAACAATAAATTTTCAAGTTCCAACACTTTTAATCCATGTCAAAATCTAAGATGTTTTAGCAAGTTTTAACATTGACATATTTACTTTCGAAGGTTCATTGTGCAATTTTGTTGTAAAATATTACCATAAAGCCAGCGAAGTTGAAGGCTGATGAGGTTTCGTTGGCGACACTGCATACGGTGTTACTGACATCCTGAAGAACAGGGATACTCTTGACTCTGTCACTCAAAAGCTGTTTCACTGGCTCAAGACAGTGGGCTGTTACTCAACAACATCTCCAGAAGGCTCAGATGATTCACCATTTGCATTGGTGTGCCTGGTGCGTTCATACGTTACATTTCCAGATTAAAAAAAGGTATAGTTTGCTCTATCTGCAGGTTGTAGTTCATTCAAAATCGGTTCAAGGTCACAAGGGGGTACTTTTCACGATAATCCCGTTCGTATAAAAATGGGTCAATGTTAGTCTAATGGAAAGAACCGGAAAATTATACGGGGTGTGCACCATCTATGATATTGGTTGCATAATTGCAACGCAAAATGTAACTGGGGCTACAGGGTCATGGGAGGTTACTAGTCATGGCTGCTGTAATTCTTATATAGAAAGTTCAAACAAAGAATCTATTTACATAAACATTACTTATAAGTGGGGACAAATTAATACAGCTACAACACTAGTTCGATCAAAATCGGACCATTCTATGAATTTTACCCCAGGAGACTTGAAATGGTATGTGCCTATTGACTACAAATATAGACTGTACATAGGGCAAACTATAGCTTTTTTTAAACCTTAGGAGTATCGCAATAAATTGGTACATCATTTAAATCAATTCGAACAATTCTATTTTTACCCCGTACAAACGTTCCCCCCTTTCCACTAGGTTGATTTTGGTAGACTTTTAATATATTAGTTTGGAACCTATTTCACATATATTAACACCAAAATTGTTTCTGTTGCAATTTGTGTTGGGTCAAATAATAAAATTACTGACATCCACCCCCCCGGAACCACTGGGCTGGCTACGTGCCTACCTCCAGTGTTGCCTGTAGATATGAGGTTCACCCCTTGTACTTCCTGGCATTGGACATGTCATTTTTATTTTAGTACCAGAAAAACTATAATGTTTTGAGATCTGACGATCATGAGGACATTATGCGTGCAATTGCTTCACTGTAGACAACCAAAATTGAAAGTATCCTAGTGTTTCAAAATAACTACTGTGGTGCTGGTTAAGAAAAGCAGAAAAAGGAGGTTCTACACACTGTTATCTTGTGAAGTGCAGCAAAATTGTACGTTTGACATTTTGAGTAAAATGCTACCATCCTATATGTTAGAACGGTACAATGTAAACCACTACAGAATCACCATGTATGCCAAGAAAACATGATAATGATGTCTCTAGTTAATGGTTTTTGTTGTTCTGGCAGTAAAGAGACAAATATTTGTACAATTTTCTTTAGTATTCTATCATTCTATGATGGTAGCAGGTGAACTGCGGAACAGGGTGTGAAATGTTGATTTTTGTTTTGTTAATATTATTGGACCACCCTGTATACCAAACAAAGTTTGGCAAAATACATAATTACAATTCTTTGTTTATGACAAATGAGCTTCAAAATGGTATCTTAAGAAAAACAGGCTCAACATGGTCATCATCCAGGGGTGCAAAAAGTGCGGGAGCTGGGAGCGCCGCTCACAGGAAATGAGAGCTCAAATTGAGGAATTGAGACAAAAGGTTACAAAAATGATAGCGGAAAAAATCTTGAGGGAAAAAATGAAGAAAAAGGGTAAAGGGAAAACGGGAAGAAAATGGACAAAGAGGAAAATAAGGGAAAGGAAAAATAGAAAAGATGGAGAAAAGATAAAATGGGCACATCGACAGGCGAGAGGAACTCTAGGTAAGGAAACCTAGGGGAAACGTGAGGAATAGAAACCCAGGGGAAATGTGAGGAAAAGAAACCTTTGGAGAAATGTGATGAAAAGAAACCTTGGGGAAATGTGAGGAAAAGAAGGAATCTTGGAGAAATGTGAGGAAAGAAGCCTAGAGGAAATGTGAGGTAAAGAAACCTAGGAGAAAAGTCGGAAAAAGTTTAGAAGTATGAGGAAATGAAACCGGAA
The DNA here is from genome assembly GCA_023653785.1 of Ophioderma brevispina. Classification (NCBI taxonomy): domain Eukaryota; kingdom Metazoa; phylum Echinodermata; class Ophiuroidea; order Amphilepidida; family Ophiodermatidae; genus Ophioderma; species Ophioderma brevispina. The sequence continues at coordinate 51,006 of JAMKCH010052654.1, forward strand.
TGAAATGTGAGGGGAAAACCCTAGCAAAAATGTGAGGAAAAGAAACTAGGAGAAGTGAGAAGAGAAAGCCAGGGGAAATGTTAGGAAAGGATATCTAGGGGAAGTGTGAGGAAAATAAACCCAGGGAAATTGTACAAAAAGAAAACTAGGATAATAAATGTGAGGAAAAGAAATCTAGGAGAAATGTGAGGAAAAGAAACTGAGCAAAAATGTAAAGAAAAGAAACTTAAGAAAAAGAGAAATGAAAGTGGTTTGAAAACGTGGGAGTTGTGGATATCAAAGCCAGAAAATTAGTATATGATATGGGTGCAAAATTTTCATTATCAGTCCAGGCTGAGGAACTAAATACAAAAAAATAAAGAGGAATAGAGGAACTCGAGATATAGAAACCTAGCAAAATATGTGAGGATTTTAAAGGGGTTTGTGAACAAAGAATTGTGGAAGCCAAAGTTAAAAACACACAAATCTGAGGAGAGGGAATACAAATCTAAACACAGAAAGATTTGGAAAGAATTAAATGGAACTAAAATGTCAGCATTAACTTTGAAGCTAACACTTAGGCACAGCCACTTCAAGAATCAACAAAGTCTTTTCACAGAAGAAAGAAAAAGAACCAGGAAATCAATTTTCAAACTCATAATGTTAGTTTTTGAGGAAATATATAGGCCTGCTAACTATGATATGATTAACTAAGTTGACCATCGGTGATCGAGTCAACAAGCTTCCCAACTCAGGGGTGAAGACTTTAAAAGGATTGAGGTAAACCAGTCCGTGGATAGTCCATCATTTTGAGGAAAGGGAGGTGAAACGGTGGTAGAGGACAAATCAGACAAGAAAAGTTTTACTACTTATTCTTCAAAAAAGCTAGGTCATCTTGAAGGTTCTGAATAGCTTAAAATCCAAAAGCTTCCGGGACTCTGGCCCAGACCCCTGCTGGGCTCTGCCCGATCCCTTTCAGGGGCCCAAGCCCGGCCCTAAGATGGGCCCAGCACTTCACCTGCTTAACGTCCGGGCTTAATGTTGTGTGTCGTTTATGTGAAATTAACTTTGTGGCCTTCCAACTCAGAAAATTATGCATATGACTATGTAATGAAAACAAGTTACTTTGAACATTTCACGAGCAGTTTATGTCCAATTTAAGGAATTAAGGGGGAGGAGGGAAAAGGAAGAGGAGGGAATGGGTCACATTGAGGAAATCGATAAGCCAACATTTTGCTCCTGAGGAAAAAATGACTTTTTGCACCCCTGTCATCATCACTACATGTTACACGGCCGACTCATGATCTGAAGGTTGTGGGTTCGAGCCCCGCCGTGGCCAATGTGTTGTGCACTTGGGCAAGACACTTTACCTCACTTGCTTCGTCGATTCAAGCGATAGTCGGGTAGCTGTTAGGGGGAATATTACAATCTAAGTGCGGATAGGATTGTGCGCTTGGCCGGCTGCCGACCTAGGTGTAGCGAAATGATTGTGACGATTTCCTGATGGCAGCGTAATAATAATTGGCAACAGCGCTTTGCCTACTTGTGTAAAAGGCGCTATATAAATCTCTATTATTATTATTATTATTGTTTCATTTAATTTACATTAATTTTGATCGCCCTGTATTTTCGCCTCACTAGATATCATGTAACTCATTTATATTTTGTTTAAAGGGCCTTGGTATTGCTAATTAGAAAATGCATGTGTTTGTGTCTGCTTGCTTCTAGGAAATGAATATCATGGTGATCAGTTAATTTAAAAAAAATTTACACTTTTGTATGCTACACCCTATATAACTTGTACCCACCCTGTATAATTTGGTTGAATTTGTCATATATTTATGAAATTCTTGGAGCATAAGTTTTCCAAAGCTTTTTAGGACCAGTTCATGACATGCAACCATTATGATATCGCTGTCTTATAATATCGCTATTTTAGTCTGTCTGAGAGGCTAGGGCTCTTTATTCGGCATTCAGATATTTTTGGAGATATGTGTGGTCGATTTTCATGAAAACGGTGCATTTTGGAGGTAAGACACACCCCAAAAAAATTGTCTCAAAATTGTCTGTTTTATATGTTTTAAACATATAAGTATTCAATACTTATTACGGGAAAGATAATATTGCCAACAACACTTCTTACGTTTCTGCACAGTATGCACACAAACATTTTGTACAGCAAAAGAATAAGGTTTATTACGTTATCAAAATTTTAAATCAACAAAATATGCCAACTGATGACATTATCAGAGAGGTTGCTGGGAACAATTTTTATTTGTACGAAGTTAAACTTTGAGTAGCTAATTGAACTCAAGAAATATGCTCCAATTAGTTTATTACGTTATCCTTGAGTATTGAATTCTGCCTGAAAATTAGACTTCATAATAAACAAATATTACTAATTTATTCTAAAGATACATATACATAGACACCAAATTATAGTTGATGATGTGAACTGAAACGCATTCAACGTAATAAACGATAACGTAATACACAATAACGTAGTAAACATTTTTGACCATTTTTCACATCTCCCATTGACTAGATGTATCTGATTGAGAGTTTATGTAATTTTTGTGGTCGGAAAATAAGTATCTATGTCACTCTTGATCAATATTTAAATAGCTTGTTTTGTTCCAGAGAAATGTGGATAACGTAATACACTTCCTTAGAAAGGTCTCATTTTTTACAAAGTTCAACATTTCTTAGACTTTTTAATAGTCATTGTGAACTGAAGAAAACACTACTTCCAACTGCCGCATTATGTTTACCTTGAAATAAGATGCACAATCAATATCTTGGTAGAAGTTTTATCAAACTTAGGAACTGCTTTGTGAAGGATAACGTAATAAACAAGGTTTTCACGGACATTATGTTTGTATTTCAAAAATATAAAAAATAAAGTGAGAATGCAAGGAAAAACATCATTACTACACGTTTCACAACAAGAAAGATTTATATTCGGAAGAATTCAAGCTGCTAAGTATTTTTAAATTTTTTTTTATAATTTTGATGTTGTGTTTCGGACATCAATTTTCTCCTATTTTTTGATATTTGAAGGCAAATATCTCTTAGAAAAGAAAACGGAAAGCATGGCAAACTATATATATGCCCAAATGCAGCTCAACGGCGCCTATCAAAATATTACCGTTTTGTTCCAATAAAGCATTGTTGAAAAGACTTCTTAACACCAAAGACACAAAAATTCTGGAAATGCACCGCTTTTCATGAAAATCGACCGTGTGTATTAAAATATAACATTAAATTAAGCACGTTTGTTTTCTTCTACGGACGATTAATCACCAAGCAGGAAGTGTGCATGGAAGTGTTGTACATACCAAATATAGGTGATTATTTATTGGACACATAATATGAACAATGGTGATTTCGAAGTTATATACATAGCACAAAATATCCCCGACCAATCCAGAAGAAGCTAATCGAAATCCCCCAATATGCAGATGTTAACATATTCTCCAAGTTTTTGTATTTAAAGGGCATTTCGTGATCCAAGCCTCGTGCCCCTGCTTACTCCAAAAAATTGAGATTTTTATATCATGAACCCTAGCCGCAGTCCTGTGTAACCCAATCTTAACGTGCCATTTCGATCGCTCTGTAAGAAATTCGCATTTTGAATTTTCTGCTGTCCGTAAATGGACAGAAATTACAGTACAGTAACCTACGGGAACTTGTGATAAAACTAGTTCGCTCATAACATCAACCGCAAAGATCGATATCAACTGAATTTTTGGGAATAAGTTTTCATGACGATATCTTAGTGAACCATAATAAAACCGAAGTGCTAAGAATAAACGACTGCGCCTTTAAGGCTGTTGCGCTCATTAGGTTATGACTGTTTTCTTCATACAGTATGTGAAGGACAAATTGAAGAACTGAAGACTTATATGCCTGAATAATGGGAACACGCTATGACGTATTAAATAAGGCAACACGATATACACGGCTTGCATTTATGTATAGGTTACAATCCTCGCCATCATATGATACGCAAACAAAATTGCGACCCGGAATCACGCCCGCCCCGACATGCAATGAATGCAAGTCTGTGACTGCACATTGCTTCGACATTGTTTCAGCTATTGAATTAATTGAAGATTGTTTTTCTACACTCTTCATACATAAGTAATTTCCATTGTGCTAGGTAAAAAAGCTATTCTGCAATGGAATATTTCAATCGTATTTTGGTTGGGCCTTTTTTAAAGCTGTGATTTTTATTTAGCATGCTCCGCCTATAAAGGCTGCACTGGAGCCAATCAGGAAGCCAAACACTTGTTGATTGACAGAAAACGAAGTTCCGTGGATAGATAATATATATAGTCTCCGGGTTTTACGTACTTGGCAGCCGGTATAGGAGTCCTGCCATTAAATAAACAGCTAAGTTGAGCATAACTATTTTGAGTTAATAAGATACAACCCACTAACAGAGTATAAATTGCAATTAAATCCCACATAATAATGGGAAGTATCCACAATATTAAAATAGTCATAACGCTAAATAAGTACACTTGTGGAAACACAAGGAACTATTGAAATACTCGTGACATGCGTGGCAAAATTTGATACAGCTAACCTTGGTTAGCATCAACAGAGCCGAATTAACAACAGCATCATGGCTAACATGCACTATCGTGTGCTGCTTAGGTCTGATTGTTTTTTAAGTTACTTTTGCTAATAATGAAAACTCCCTACACATGAATGTGTGTAGTACAACCCAGGCAAATATATCAACTAAACCTATCATCATTACTGGTGGTACCACTGAAATGGTAGACAACTATTGCACGATGGATGTGTCATTGATAGAAGGGGAGGCGTTATCTATAGAGCTTTTAGATTTAAATACCAATGACCAACTATCCTACATATATCTTGAGATTTTAGATAAATCTAGTGTAAAGTGTTCCAAAAAGTATGTGATGCTATATTTGAATTCCCCACCATGCATTTTACATTTCTTATCTAAATTATACAAGCTTCACTTCAGGATGATTCTAAATATGACATTGAGAGTTAAGGGAATGCATGTTTCAATATCACAGTGTTCTGAAATCAATAGTTACGGGTCTTTTTTCACAAGTGATATTCAAACATGCAATTCTACTGAATATGACGACGTAAAAACAATTGTCTCAAAGTTCAATGTTAATTGTCCACGAAAATGTGCATGTACACTTGATTATAAAAGGTGGGAAGCTGTGTGTGAAAATAACAACAATCGCGCTACTCTTTTGGTTTATGATCCAGAAATTGTATATCTTGTTTTTACGAAATGCGACGTCGATTATATCACCCAAAATGCTTTTAAGAATCCTAGTTTATTGAACTTAGAACTTATTAACCTTTCAAGAAATCGGTTAAAATCGCTGCCGAATACAGTATTTGATGGACTAACAAAGTTAACAGGACTCTACCTTAACGACAACAACTTGAGAACACTTACCAGTGGACTATTTCATGGACTTATGAAAATTAATAGGCTTAAACTTAACTCAAACCAGCTAACATCTTTGCCGACAAGAGTGTTTAGTGGGTTAATGACGTTAATGTATCTTAGTCTGTCTCTAAACCAGCTGACATTCCTATCCAATGAAACTTTTGATGGACTTGATAAGTTAGAGTATCTATATCTCGATAGCAACCAACTGATATCACTGCCGATGGGAGTTTTTAATGACCTTCTTAATTTGGTTTATCTGTATCGTAATAATAACAAACTGACTACCTTGCCAGATGGAGTATTCAATACATCTGTACACTTGAAATATCTTTTTCTTAACGGCAACAGTTTTGTGGAGCTGCCATTTAGAGCTTTTAGTGGATTGACGAGTTTGGGCAAGCTTGATCTCAGTAACAACCATATTAACTCACTGCCAATTGAGGCATCTGGTATGCTTAAATCAATTACAAATTTTATCTTCTCAAAAAATAATTTGGCATCATTACCGAATGAACTGTTCTTTAGAACTTATCAATTATGGATCCTAAATTTTGCTGTCAATAAGCTGAATTCTTTATCAATTGATGTATTCAGTACACTAACGGAGTTGGAAGTTCTTGTCCTCAGTTCAAACCAGTTGGTATCGTTACCAAGTGGTGTGTTCAGTAGATTAAATCGATTGCTACAGTTACATCTAGATGACAATAATTTAAAATCGCTACCAACAGGAGTGCTCCACGGATGTAATCTGTTATCTGTGCTCCACCTCGAAGGCAATAATTTGACAGCCTTACCAACTGGAATGTTTAATGAATCTGTTCAGTTAGAGGAAATACACCTTGATGAAAATAACTTGATATCTATTCCAACTGGGCTGTTTAGTGAATTGATGGACTTGAATTTTATTTTTCTAAGTAGCAATGAGATCACATCCCTTAAAAATTGGACGTTCAATGATACTATTTGGCTTTTGCAACTACACCTAAATGACAATAATCTGACATCACTTGAACCTGAAGTGTTTCATGGATGTGTTCGATTACGGGAACTCTTGCTTCAGCACAACAATCTAAGATCCATACCAATTGGCATATTTAGTAGAGTGGTTAACCTGGAGATACTTGATGTAAGTAGCAACAAGTTAACATATTTACTAGTTGAAGTATTTAGTACACTTACATCTTTGACAAGCCTTCACCTCCAAAGTAACCACCTTGATTCCGTGCAACCAAGAGTCTTCAGTAGTCTTTTCAATTTGGACAAGCTTGACCTCAGTAACAACAAGCTTACGTCCCTATTAATTGGAACATTTGATGGATGTGCCTGGTTACGGTGGCTCTATCTGTATGATAACGATATTGCATTCCTTCCAAATGACGTGTTTATTAGCCTGACGAAGATCTGGCGAATTGAACTCAATAACAACCGGCTAACTTCCCTGTCAACTGGAGTATTCAATCCATGTGTCCAGTTACTTTGGCTCTTTCTCGATCACAACAATCTGACATCCCTGCCGAATGGAGTATTTAATAGAACATTGTTGATATGGCTTCTTTATCTCAATAACAACCAATTGACTTTGAATTGAATTTCTTCCAATTGGGGTGTTTGGCGGATTTGTGCAGTTGGAGTTCCTGTTTCTTCATGAAAATAATCTCATATCCCTCCCAAGTACGGTTTTCTATAGATTTGAAATAGTAGGTGCAATATCACTCAATGGTAATAGGCTGACATCACTACCACTTGGCATATTTAATGGGTCGATTAATTTGAGGATACTTGATCTTAGTGACAACAGGTTGACATCCCTACCAACTGATGTCATCCCACCAAACATTCCATTGCAGTATTTAAATATTTCTGTCAACAACCTGTTGACTTTGTCACCATTCGGTAATTTGCCTAGGCTGGAAATGCTTGATTTGAATAATAATTACCTAACTAGTTTGCGACCAGATACTTTTGCATTTCTGACTAATTTGAAATTTCTATCTCTAAATTACAATGCCCTAAATGAGTTACCACTCCAAATATTTCAGGGCATGCCAGCCTTATTAGTTCTATATTTAAGTAGTAATTTGTTGTCTTCGATACAGCCTGGACTCTTCATAAATCAACCCAATCTTCGCACCTTGACTATATCAAATAACAATTTAGTTGAACTTAGTTCAGGATCATTTTCTGGTATGCCAAGAATCCGTACTCTTTACATTCAACAAAATAAAATACCTATTTTGCGCACACGAACATTTGAAAACCTAACATTCCTAGAATTTATCAACTTTTCACATAACGCCTTACAAATTCTTGAAGGAATATGTTTCAAGGTACGTTTATAAAGACGCTAGATCTAAAATCCAATTCACTTCTTCTGGTTACTAAAACATCTTTTACTGGCTTAGAAAATTCAACAATAATAGTAGATGAAAGTGCAACGTGTTGTTTTGCACAAAAGTCTCGTTGCATTTCCCAAAACCCTCGACCTATTTATCTCACGTGTAAAAGAATGCTGGATGACTTGTCACTGAGAGTGTCCATGTGGATTCTTGGATTATTTGCAGCAGCTTGTAATGGATTAGTATTTTACCTGCGTTGTATTGATAATAAATCGAACAAAGTTCAAAACCTTCTGATATCACAACTTTCCCTCTCAGATTTTCTCATGGGGCTAAACATGATTTTATTGGCTGGAGCCGATGCATATTATACCGAATACTTTCCATCTTATGCGGATACCTGGCGTAAAGGGACTCTTTGTAAATTAGCTGGTACATTGTCCTTGTTGTCAAGTGAGGTATCTATCTTTCTGATTACATTGATTAGTGTTGACAGGTTTCAAGGTGTTAAATATCCTTTCAGTGACCATCGTTTAAGATCAAAATCTGCGAAGGTTTGTGTTTCTTTGATTTGGCTAGTAGGTTTCGTACTCAGTGTGTTACCAATGGCCATGTCGGAAATGTTTCCTGATGTTTTTGAAATTTCAGAAGTTTTGTGTGGGCATTCCATTGGTGAGAAGGCCTATAGCTGTAACAAACTATACTTCTGTTGAGATGAAAGTTGATGACATCCACACAGTTGACCGCAAAAAATGGTGGGTTACAGGTTCTCTTAGTTCTATACTATTGGAAGAGCAAAATATTTCCCCATACTCGTCTGCATCATCTAATATCATCAGCTACCAATTGGCTACCTACTTCTCTATTATAGTTTTTATAGGAATAAACCTTATTTGTTTCATACTGATTGCTATTTTATACATCCAAATATTTATCACTGCCAAGGAAATAGCAAACAAAGCGGGCCGAAACCAAGACCAAAGGGATGAATTGCGTATGGCCATGAAAATGTCCGTCATTGTACTAACAGATTTCATATGCTGGGTTCCTCTTCTAATAGTCTGTATTCTCGCTCAAAGTAAGATCATCACTGTACACCCAGTGATATATGCCTGGACTGTTGCTTTTATATTACCCATTAATTCAGCTCTTAATCCATTTTTATATACGTTAATAGCGATTATATATAGATAAAAAACCAGAAAATATACACCATGCATGCCTACCACAGAGAACAGTTAATTATGCAAACTCCCAGCCTCAGTAAACACATAAAATGAAGACCTTGATCAACATAGATGCATGCCTACGATTATTTCGGTAATCACAATTAAAAGAGTGCTTCATTCTTTAAAAAGATCGTGATCAGTATTTGTATTATTCTCACTTGCTATGATCATCAGAAATAAAAGCTCAATACTAAAAAAATTACCAACAAGTGCAGAAACTTTTTCAGTTGGTTTGTCCTGTACTAAATAAAGGCTTATCCCTATATGATATTACACGTTTATAACCTTTCAGCACTTTAAGATTTAGTTAAATGTAGTGAAGTAGAACTTTTCTATTGTACATGTTGAGTATTTCTGTGCTCTACAGTCGTGTTTTCTCGATCAAACCCCGGCGATTAACCTCGACGAATCTTCTATCAGAGGAGTAACTCGAGGCTTTTTGAAAATGATTATTAAGAAATCTCATCTTAATTGAATCAGGTGTCCAAAATGCTTACTTATGTGTAACTTTTAATGTTAACCATATTTTCTGAGATTGTTGTGACATCATATTAATTAAATAATTGTCCGGTTAATCCTTTTTTTTCAAAAAAATTCTAAATTAACTTGAAAGTCAGCCCTTTTATATCTATCTTTTTGATTATGGCGAATCCTTCTCTCACAAGGTAATTTGCCCCTGTGGACCATAAAATATTTCGGCTCATTTTTTTCCATTAAGTTGGTACAGGCAAAAACAAATGTATGGTTTGCTTAGGGTAATCGACAGTTACATGGATGTACTCAAGTCTATGACCCATTACATTGGACTGGACAATCTACCAAAATGTGTGCGTTGAAATATACAACGGGAATTATTTACAGGAAAAAATGTTTAAAAAGTGCGGAATTTTTCTAAAACAAAAGAGTATACGGTTGTTAATATTATCTAAGTAACTAAAAAAATACGTTACATTGTTAGTCACATCATAAGGATTAAATAAATGTATAGCTTGCACTGTCTACACAAATCGATTTATGGAACCAGCCTGCGGTTAGCATAAATCCAGTTATCTTGACACGGTGTTGCCATTTTGCTCGTTGCTCGTGTTAACCAGCGTCTAGGTTGTGACGTTGTGCTTTGTTTTGGCTTGTTTTTGTTTATGCCCGTTCGCGCCAGTTCTTCACTTGGCTTTCTCAACCGTTTCATGCATGTCAGATTTTTATTCCGCTCCTCAAGATCAACTTTGAAATCTAGTTACGTTGTGAACTTCTATGTGGATCGTTAAGAGGATTCGGTTTTCAGTACAAGATCAGCAAAGTATACTCGGATTTATTAAAGAAGAATAGATCTCAATGGACTTTTCTTTAACAGCGTCATCATCAATTAACTTCGTCTGGAACATTGTGCTCATTCACATGGATTCTAAGGCAGATACTCTTTAAATTTGGAAAGTGTAATACTGTTTAATAAAGGAAGTAATACAGTCAGTATCTCTCTCAATCTTGAATAATCCAGCGTTATTTTAGTTTTGTGGCGGATTGGTAACTCTCTTCGGAATACGCATTGAAGGGGAAGGTGGCGTCGGGTTCTGCTTAATTCTGCTTTCAGTAGTAAAACTGTTATGTGTGATCCAGTGTGCTTAAAGATGTCAGAAACATTGTGCGGATAAGCCCAAAAAACTCGCAAATTTTGACGCAGGTTTCATTTACATCTACCTTCCTGTTGTTTATTCCGTATGAGGTAGTTTTTAGAAACTATAGTGTTCCGGTGTCCATCCTGCCTATTTCCATCTCAGAACTGCAGTTTAAACGGTAAAACTTACTTGGATTTTCTGCAAGCATCAAGCTGTGTTTGTGTATATCATTTAGTATCCCAGGATTGACGAAAGCTGGATACCGTGGGAGGGAAAGCTATGAAGTAGCTTTAAGCGGTTGGCAGACATACTTACAAATGCCGGTGCTTCACCGTGCCTATTCCGTCTGCAATACTGCAGATTTAAAACTGGGTGTAAACTTCCTTGGATTTTCTAGATGCAAGCTTTGCGTTAATTAATATTCCCGGATCTACTAATGCCGAATTACTGATGAGTGGATGGAGCGGGTGGAAGTAGCGTTTAGCTGTTGGCAGACTACTCAACAACAAACCTTGATAGGGACATGTCTTTCAGGTTACGCTTTCTATCTAAATTGGTGATGCCCACTAACAATATTGGGTTTTTCAGGTGCTACAGAAAATCCAAACATTATTGTATAGGAACTAGTTCGATTTTTTCTCTTTCGCCAAAGGTTATATATTGATTCTTCCTTTTTCCATACTGTTAATCTCTCCTATACTCTTCTCTGTTCAAATGTAGCAACCTGTAATTGCATAGCTATTAATATTCTTTAAAAAATACTTTCATGTATATCGATCACCAACTTATACAATCATTTTGACAACTTTCATTCATCGCACCAGTCAGACCTCATTGAGTCAGGGGGTCACTACACACATGCCATTTCACACCTCTGTTTACATCAGTCATCGATAAGCTGCTGTTTTGGATGCTTGTCTGTTTCTGTTTATATTTTGCCTCTTTAAGCACCCTCCTTTTACCGCACTTCTTGAAATGTAATTATGCTTGTTGACCTATCTCTTGTGTTGATGTTACTACAGCGGGATTACTTTTAGTTGGACGCGCGATCGATTACCACCCCCCATTGCACTCAAGGGACATGGAGATCACGCAGCAGCTTTGTCAAATTACGCATCGCTAGAATAGTTGTGTTGTTTCCCTGTCCACATAGCCGACCACGCGTGGTGGTTCGGTCAAGTCCAACAATATATTCAGTCGTAGTAACACGATACCACCCCATTTATTTTTGTCAAACGCCTCACTGATGAATTATCTGCATTTGTTTTGTAAACAATGCAATAGGCCTAAGAGCTCGGTTAAAAGTTTGGATTTTTTATTGCTCATTTTTCCTTGGGGGGCTATAAGAAATCAAGGATTTATGTTTGGCACGAGCGCGTGTGTGTTGTGTGTGTGTGTGTGTGTGCAGTTACACTTGGATACTCTTTGGTTCGCTTTAGAGTAACCCGGGTTTTGTGCCTAATTTCCAGTATAGTAGGCCTTTAGGCTTATGGAATGTCTTCAAGAGCCTTTTGAATTGAGAGGAGATATGTCTATAGCCATAGCTATGGTCGAATCTCTTCAGTGGTTTTTACGCAGTTTATGTTCTGGTATTGCGTCCCCCCCCCACCCCCCCCCCCCCCCCCCCCCCACTCCGACTTCGTGATTCAATTAAAGTCATTCAAACGGTGCGACGCTCGGACTCCTTTTAACTTATAGCGTTGCGTGTTAAGTTCTTTGACAGCTATTATTTATTATTGTTAAGTTATGCTGCTTTGCCCTGAAAGCCGGGGTGCAAGGAAACTGAGGCGCCCACATGAGTGAGAGTTCATTTTAACCACCTTGTTAATGCATGTAAAAAATGTTTTAGACGAAGAGCTTTTAACATTTGGTACAGCGCTGAATGTGAACGTGGTCCCAGCATTCAATGGTAAACATAAGGGCTAGTTGGGTGGCAGAGACCATTTGCCAGACACGGGCAAAGTTGTTTGATGTCTTGCATTAGCCCATTTAAGCGTGTTCGCGCCAGTCTTTGACTGAAAATAGGGAGAGTGGTCTTGGTCAATTTGCGGGCGTAGGTAGTCGTCGTAGGCGTAGGATTTTTCTATTGGTGGCCCGATTTAGTTTACTCTTTTACATTAAGCTCATTAGGCCATTTTTAAACGAGGTCAATACAATTTGCGGTCGGCACCAATTTTAAAATGCTCTTATGCTCCATATACATTAAGTGCTTTGCATTTGGGACTCTTAAATTCCTTTCTTTTGTTGATTTATAAACAAAAAATTATAACATTTACCAGTGCTTTAGTGAGCCACGCTTATCCCCTGTAAAAACAGGCTCAAAGCGCGGTTGTCCATTATTATTATTACGCCGCCTATCAAGAAATCGTCAATCATCTCGCGTCCAATTAGCGACCGCTCAAAGTTCATGCCTTACAAATGCAGGCCTATCGGCAGCTAGGTTGTAATAGTCCCCTTTGCAGCTCTCCTGATTTCACTTGGTTCGACGAGGCATTTTGTTTTAGGTATCTTGCCCAGAAACCAGAAAACTATTTCACGGTGACCACAATCCAATCAAATCATCATCAAACAAGTCAATGTTTTTCATCACCAGAAGCAATTGACAATAAATAGCAGTACAAAAGTTAACTAGCCAATAAACGTTTTAAAAAGTAAGTAAAGTAATATAATTATAGTAGCATTATAAGTGTCAAAGTAGTATAATGCACTACTAAGTTATGTAAAATGCATGAGTGATGGGGTTCGAACTCTCGATTTCGTCGGTTTCGAATGTACCCGAGTTCCTGCATTTCAACTAGTCCACACGTGCTCTATCTAGAGGTTAATTTCACAAATCAATTTCAATTCGTAGTGCTGTTATTGCGAATTGGGGTATAAGGGCCTAGTGCGCGGATTAGTCCAATTATTTTATGATTTTGTTAATGCAACTTTTAAACGTTTTCTTCACAAAGTAATCAAAATCGCGCCGCGCTCCTATTTTTCATCAAAGTACATTTTTTGACTCTATTGGATTGGAATGTTGTTAAAGAACCCCTGAAGGGCCTAAAGCGTATCACGCCGTCCGTTTTTTGGCGAAATTTAGATTTTTATGCTTTGATTTATTAATGGAATCGGGTTCCGACTTTATTTTCTGGTTAGATTATTTCGCCTAGGCTTTTTAATAGGGTAAATGTGAGAACTTTGTTAAGGAAGAAATGCGTCATGAAATTGAACAATCACTTCGTTTTTGCCGGCAACCCAATACATTTTGCGTAACCACCATTGTAATTATACTGTTCAGCAGCGGGGGTGGGGGGGGGGGGGGGGGGTGGGGGGGGGGGGGGGGGGTTGGGGTTCGGGGGGGTGCGGGGTGGTACAGAAAGTTACCTTCTGGGTAACTTGTTTGGAGTCCTTATTTCCAATCTGTTATTTCGCAATTCCTTTAATATAAATGTCAATATGCAATGACTTTTTCATTTTCTGGTTGATTGATTATGGTATGATTAATACCATGGTGTTCTGGCATGGTCTAAATGTTGCTGCTCATAATGTGAAGAGATTATAAGAGATAAGTACATGGTGCAAATTAATATTGTGTTATTTGACTATTTGATGTGTTAGCTTTCGCTCATCATGTGATTTGACTGTGTTCAAAATGATTTAGATGTTGGACTTTCTGATCCATTAGTAAAAGTAACAACTGTGCTTTTTAAATTAACTACTGATGTGTTAGCTTTCCGCTAATCATGTAGAAGATGTTGGCTTTCCGCTCATTCCTATAATGAATGCTTATAATAAAATTGCTGAATAACTATTGATGTGTTAGCTTTGCCTTGCCTCATCATGTAGAGAGTTGGCTCTTCCGATCTATCTTATAAATGGATGGCTTATAATAAAATTGCGTGAGATAATCTCTTAAATTGAATGCTTATAATATAATGGCTGTGGTATCTTTAAATGGTTTGCTTGCCGCGGCTCTTTTGATAATAACACAAGTTTTAGGCCGATGCCTATTTGAATTAAAATTGACATGAAACGGCGCGAAGGAAAGGCCGCTACCTACTTCCTGCCTCCTTGCTTTTGTCTTTTCCCTTCGTCCTTGCCGGGTGTGAGAGGAGTGGGTGTAGAGCATAATTGATTGTAGTGAGATAGCTAACGATATCAATATAAAAAGTTTTGATATAAATAAAACCGAGGAAAACAGAAGTGTTATTCCAAACTGCCACAGGTAAGTCACAATTAATTGAAAGATTATTTTCCTGAACCCCCTATAAAAACAAAATGCATTCTTCAAATTTATTCGTTATGCCTGTGACGTCATTAAAGTAAGTGAAAGGTACTACCGGTCAATGTATAAAGCTGCGTACACTGGTTCGGAAATCAGTTCGTAGGTTCGGTCATCTTACACAAAATAGGTGAAAGTACAGCATGTGAGTTCTAAAATATGCAGATGAGAATCAGAATTGGGATATGCATGTCGGAGTACCGGATAGCGAAGATGTAGCCGGGTAATTCCGGTTGAGGAAATACCCCGTACTTTAAAAATAAAACTAAAAAACGGCGGATTGAGGCAAGCTGGATCACAACGGAAAAGCGTAAAATGACTGGGGCAGTAAAATACGAAAACATTGCCGGGAATGTAAAATAACGATGGAAACACGATTCAACGTTATTGTTGTTCGATTGTTTAAACCAATGTTATAATTAAAACGTTATTGCAAACTTCTCACTATTAACGTAACGTTAGCTATGATTCATACAAACGGGTGTATTACGTTTTTAACCGCGTGAATGTAAGACCTTTAGACAAACGATGTTCAAGAAAAAAAAGACCAATAAAAGGAGGGAAACTGAGAAACATAAGATGCAAATCCAGATTTTTTGGTGTCTTTGAGTTAAGAAAACTTTTCAACCATGCTTTATAGGAACAAAACGGTGATATTTTGATAGGAGCCGTTGGGCTGCATTTGGGCATATATCATTTGTTCATGCTTTTCCGTTTTCTTGTCTATTAGATATTTGCCCTGCAAACATCGCAAGATAGGAGAAAATTGATGTCCGAAGCAACATCAAAATTATTAAAAAAAAATGAAAACAAAATACTTAGCAGCTTGAGTTCTTCCGAATATCAAATGTTTCTGTGGCACAAAAAACGTGTAGAAATAGAATGACGGTTTTCGTATTCTCATTTGTTTTAATATTTTTGGAAATAAGCAAATTCATAATGTCCTTGATAAACTTGTTTATTATTATCCTTCTTAATTAGTTGGCTATGTTTGGTAAAACTTCTACAAAAATATTGTGCATCTTATTTCAGGTAAAACTAATGCCGGCACCATTGGAAAATAGTGTTTTCTTCAGCTCACAATGACTATTAAAAAGTTAAGACATGTTGAACTTTTTATAAAAATTGCGACCTTTTTAAGGACGTACGTTATCCACATTTCTCAGCAACAAACAAACTAGCTATTTAAATATTGATCAAGGCTGACATAGATACTATTTTACGGAAAACAATTATATATTATTTTCAATAAGATAACATCTTAGTCAAATGGGAGAAGATGTGCAAAATGGTCAAAAAGTTTACTACGTTATTGTGTATTACGTTATCGTTATTACGTTGAATGAGTTTTTTTAGTTTCAATCATAACTAGAATTTGGCCATGGAATGAACGGTTGTCATTAATGAATCTTTCGAATACAATTAGTAAAACGTATCTTAATATTTGTTATTATAAGGTTTGAATTTCGGCAGGAATTTCAATACTCAGGATAACGTAGTAAACAAACGAATTGAAGCAAATTTCTTGAGTTCAATTGGACTACCAAAATTGTACAAATAAATTGTCCAGCAACCTCTCTGGTAATGTCATCAGTTGGCATATTTTGCTGATTTAAACTTTTGATAACGTAATAAACCCTATCCTTGTATGTTTAAAATGTGTGTGTTCTACTGGCAGAAACGTAAGAAGTGTTGGTTGCAATATTATTTTTCCGTAATAGGTCTCGATACTTAAATGTTTAAAACCTAAACATTACAATTTGAGACCAATTTTTTGGGGTGTGTCTTACCTCCAAAATTCACAGTTTTCCTGAAAATCGACCATATTTCTCCATTTACATCGGTCATGTCAACGTTATTTAATATTCTGATCATGAAGTAATCTTTTATACATGTACCCTACTTAGATTCGAACCCGGGCTTAAGATTACAAGTCCTATACATTTCCGAACACACTACATAAGTCTATAGATATGGATGGTAATAAAATTGAAACCACTGAAACTCTTTTTTCCAAAGTAAACAACTAATTTTATTAAAACAAATCTAAAAAATAGAAAAAATAAGTAGGAATCGAGGACTACCAGTTTGTTTAAAACTATTATTTTTTTTTGGAATGACGAACGGCGTATTATACACCATATTATATAGAAAAGAATTTCATAGCCCATATTCTTTAATTAAAGGAGGGACACTGGCACATTTTTTTAAAAATAGTGCGCCCTTCAGAGTTCCCAAATTGTATTTGTTCATTATTGTAAAGCTTTTAATATACATATTAGCCCTCACATGAAATGATTAAGACATAATCAGCGTTACTTATGGGTAAACAGAAGCGATTTTATAATTAATGTCGCCCCGGCGACATTAATTCAGCAGACGACAAAAATGTCGTTTAAACACAAGAAAAACGCAAGCCGTAGCAGGTTTTTACCACGGCATGCACCCTGTTCGAACGGTTCTGATGAACCTTGGTGGTTTAAAGACCAAAAGGACAAATCTCTAATATTCATGTAATATACATATTGTTGATTAAAGTTATGGAAAACTTAAAAGTTAGCCTTTAATTACCTGGTGTCCGTTAAAACCTCTTATTAACGTTTTAGTATGCTATTTTATATGTGTAAAATATATCCTATTCTTCCATTGGCCTAGACCATCATTTGAGAGCTAATTTCATATTTTGGCCCGAAAAACGTGCCATGCGCCGCTTTCAAATCAATAGTAAAGCGGATAGATTGTTTGAATAACCGTGGTTGAGCGTAATTTAAAAGGTTAAGTCTAGTAATATTAAGAACATTTTTAACACCAGTGCGGCAAGGACACAGACAAAGGGGTGACGGGAAAGGTGTATACCAGTGGTTTGATGCAAACCACTGCCGGCCGTTGAGTTTTTTTTTCATAATGAACGGTCAACCGTCTTAGCGAAGCATAAGAAGAATATGAGTTGACATTTGATGACATCTGTTATAAAAACAATTTCGGATGGTAAGTTAGTATTATGAAATATAAACAAGACACCATTGGCTCGCATCATTTATTGTTCGGATAAAGTCGAGTCCCGTCTCAGTGGCATCGATCAAGAGTTAAGCTGTATGGAATCAGCTGACTTTTTTTTTAACTACTTAGTTTCTCCAGTAGAAACAGGATGAATATATTTTTAATCTTTCCCTGGAGATAGCCAGCGCAACACAAGTGTTGAAGGAAAACCATGTGCACTTGGCGGAATTCGAACCGGCCGACCTCCGTATTACAAGCAACGGCGCTCATCTATAGTGTTAGGGTCCGAAAAGGAAAAGGATTTATCGCTCTCTATCTACCAACACACAGACTTGATAGCTCCTGGTTAGAGCGCCGTGCTAGTACTACGGAGGTCGCCGGTTTCGAATCCGGCCAACTGCACATGTTTTTTCAACACTTGTGCGCTGGCTATCTCCAGGGAAAGCTTCTTCCTTTCCCTCGGCTTTTCTCTGGTCCATTTTGATGATTTATATAGCCAATTTGGGATAAATAAATATCAAAAGACCTACTACGTCAAACCCGTTGTTTATCGTTTGCTTATTTCTTGAAAGCTTCGTCCTGGAAGCATCGTCAATTTCAGCTTCGACTATATCGATTCGCGTTGATCGTTCGTCCCCCTGAGTTTTGGACCTATTCAATTAAGTCGGAGAGTGAAAAAGAACGAATTCAAATGACCGTGCCACAACGGATTATCTTGGAGGACCACTCCGGTCATATAACTCACTCCACCCTGGCACGAAATCAATTTCATTTCATGTGTGAAACGCACAATAGTGTATTTCAGGCTTAACATTCCTCACAATAACATGATTAACAGAAGTCCCTGCGCCTCAGTGAATTTTTCACCTCCGCAAGAATGGTACGGGGTCAAATATCAGATGAATCGAGTATAACTATTTTGAAGGAATGTCAGTCACTTCGACGTATTGCCAACTCGACCGTCTACCAACTCCGACAGCCGGGGGGTGGGGTGGGCACTGGCCTGAAAAGGTGGTATGTACGGTTATTTGCAGTCCTTTAACCCCTTTTCAGCCATTTCCGGCAGTTCGCAAGAGTCCCATTTGAGCATGTTTAGTTCACTAGATCCCCATTTCAAGCAAAATTTTATCTACTTTTTTGGCCTAATTTTGAAAAAAAAAATAGTTCTCAAGGTCCAAATTTTCCCATTTTCAGTTTTCAGCACCGAGAAATTCAACTGTGGGTATAGTAACCACCCCTTGTTAAGACAAGGGTTAAGGTTTACAGAAAGAGGAATATAAACCAGTAATGAACCTTTCTTTTGAGTGGTACATCATAATACGAACCCTTTATAATTAATTGGAAATGATCTGAAAATCCCGGGTGGGTGGGGGGGGGGGGCTCTCACTTATGGTTTGGGCAGGGACCACTACCCCGAAATATCCAAAATGAAGATTTTTCTAATAACCATGCCTTATACCTGCTTTGGTGGAGGTTTTGGGGCGAAAGCCCCAGAAGCTGAGAGAAAACTGTTAAAAGTTTTTGAGGCCATTCTGGCAGAACTATTTTTCAAATTTGTGGTTTTATAAAAGCATCTGCATACCTGATTGACCACTGTAAAAAATTGCAACCCTTTCTTACACAATTTTCAAGAAAAGAGACAGTTCACATTATACCAACGGCTGAAAATGATAACCCCTTGTCTACCGCACATCCCCGTACTTTCGTTTTATACTAGAACAAACCCCCCCCCGGCTGAAAATCATCTACCATTATAACTTTGACATTGCTTAGCCATATCATTTGCTTTATCTTGGTCAAACTAGACTATTTTAAACACACCTGACCTAATGCTAAAATGCCATAGAAGGACAATTTTACATATTTAAGCACAAACATTACCATTTTGTACAGCCTGTTTTTTTTTTTCGTTTTTTTTTTTTGGTTTATACAGTTTGTGTACAGTTTGTACAGCGATGGCGTGCAGTCGCAAGATGATGAAATTCTTTTTCGGCACATAAAGGGTTAAAATTAAATATCGTTTCTGATTTATAATTTTTTGTTTTTGGCAACAGAGTTTGTTAATTTATATTTTAAAATCACGCTCGCGTTAGTGTTTATAGGGGTGGAAAATTATCTCATGGCAAGAAATGTTATATTTTAATGAAACAAAATGAATCTATAAGTTAGACAATTACAAACAATCAGAGTTCCAAAATCTTGTGTTAACAAGTGATAAAATCGCAGAAAAACAACCCCTCGTGCACATAATTAAGGGGCGTAACAGGGTCACTTGTCAGAAGGGGCAATTTCACGATTTTGAGGCACATTTCTTTTCTTCTCCGGTTGTAGGTGGTTTTTTAAAGGCAGATTTTCCTGGTTGTAAGTAAAAATTTTCTGGTAGGCAAGCAAAAAAAAGACTGATTCACAAGATTTTCAAGATCTTTCTTCCCGGTCACAGATCTCTGGGGTGGCAACATGCCCCCCGGCATTTTAAGTTAAATCCATAAGAGAGAAAAAAAAAATCAATCTTACTGGATATGATATTTACTTTAATTCTATCAAAACTTTACACACTGAAGTATAGACAGTTTCACTCCAATAACTCCCCCCCCCCCCAAAAAAAAAAAATGATGCCTATCTACCCCAGGTAATGGATCATAGTTTCAGCTTAATTTGTGCAATGTTATGAACATAGAAAGCATATCTGAGATCACTTTCAATATACCTTTTAAGCGTTTTTGTCCCAGAAGATAGAGGTGTTTTATTTATCCTAATTTACCAAGTGTCTTGTTGCATATCTGTATAGGCCATCCCTTGGGACATCCAAAACACAAAGTCTTAAGGCTCAGTGAGCGGTGAAGCGTGACGTCAGAGGTCAATGACCCTTAAATTTTCATGTTTCTATACCAAAATCGCTACTGTTAGTGCTAGAGGTCACAAACTAAACCAATTTGGGCAAGTTTGGATCATATTAAAGCTAACAAAATTATATATTCGTAATAGCTAACACATTGGAATTTCTGGAAAGTATCAGTTGTCACTGTGCCAAAAAAGTTGAAATTTGTTACAATCTTTTCAATTTTTGCATCAAATTTGTACCAAATATGGTCAGATGTACAATGAAGATGGCCATATTTCTCTTACATATTTCCACAAAAATTAGCATCTTTATATATGTGTCAATAATATCCAGAAGATTGATTATCTACTTCGTTTATTTTTTTAGTTTTGACATTGAAGCAACCGTTCACCCAAGTGTTTAACCATCGCCTTACCAAGCCTCTTTTGTAACACGGTTTTCAAAGGAAGAAGATGTGCCACCCCCTCCCGAGAATTTGTTATAAAGCCCGATGCTTATGTTGATAGCATTGATAGCTATGGTCTCTTCTTCCATTGATTCCAACTAAGTACTAACATACATAGTATGGCCAGTCACAGGGACGTCTAAATCCACAAGTGACAGAATGGCATTTTCCACAGAAAAAAGGCGAAAATCCAATTTGCGCTACAAAAGTTAGGAATACCAAGGATTAGTCACCGCGGTTTTCAGCTCTTAATGGTGCAGTTTAATAGTTTTATAAAGCATAAGCGTTAGGGGAAGCGATACTGTGCATAATATTTTCAAAAATGTACCCACACTCGTCGACTTTTGATGAATACCCTGAGAATAATATTAGCCACCAAAACCCCGGTTGAGGTTGCTACCGTCATATTTTTTAGCTAAAATGACACGGTAAGGATGCGATAATTTGATGCTCTGAACTTGTTAGGAAAGCTTTTGGCATTTTGCTCAACGGAGCAAACCCCTCTGGTAATAACAAAGTTAATGCCGCCCTTTATTTCTGGTGGTGGTGGTGTGTTTATAGACCATAAATGGATAATACACTAATGGAATGTTGGGAAATTTAGTATCACAATTAACCCTAAAGGAGCCGGGCTTTTTAGACCCATCTCGCCGGGGGGGGGGGGGTCCGCCCCCCTAGTACTTGGAAACAGGACTTGATTGAACTACATAATGTGGTACTAATGTCTAGCTATGACCCTCCCGAGTCCATTGATACAAAGTACAAACATACCTTGCATGGACGTCACAATTGACGTCAAACAGGACGTCATGCAAAAATGCAAAAAATCTAAAAAAAGATTTTTTCAAGCAAAAGTGGCTGTTTTGGCTGATGTGGTCAAAGTATGCTGTATTACAAATAAATCAAATAAATAGAAAAACATAGTGTAACCGTATCCTTAGCACAAAAGGATTCTGCCATTCGGGGTAATTTCAATGGGAAATAGATTTTCTTCACAGCAGTGGCGATTACGTAACACAGCGTCATAACCGTAGTCCGATTTTGTTAAAAGTGGTCTCAAATCGAGCGCAAGGTTTTAAAGAAAAATCAGGTAGTTTCGACGTGAACAAATAACAAATTAGGTGAGAACGACAAAACAAACCCATGCCTATTTATCAGGGTTAAAGCTAAGAGCATAGCTTTAATGTGGATACAAATTTGACCTATTCACTTAACTAAAATCTTTCGAAATTCTGGATGCATCTATGCCACAAATTATGTTTTTGATTTTTATTAAAAAATTTGCTATCGTAGTTAAAAAGACACGGTGAATAATGCAATATTTCCACTAATTCATAAATATTGGTATTACCGACCAACACTTTGATAAGTCCTTTTTAGAAGTTACATGATTGCATAAAATTAACAGGATGGATAAAATATTGCTAGAAAAGAACATACGATTATTTAAAAAGTATTTTTCATCATTGCTTTGTTCAATAATAAATATACAGATGTTACAATGAATATGCAACATTTCTCCTCATGTCAACATAACATCCGCAAAATTGATTAAACTTTATTGATTATTTGAGTTACGATATTTAAGGTGTATGTTCACTATGCCCCCTCTCTTCCGTGCTGTGTGGTTGTTTACAGAACATAAAGAGGTTACATTGCTAACCGAATTTGGGTCCGTATATAAAGCTACTACCATTTCTCTATACCAGACCTAAAAACGTGTAATTCTTGAAGTTGGAAATGTGTTTAAAAAACGGTTTCTGACGATTTATTCGGAGGAAAACGGGTTTGTCCACCGCAAAAATGGTTGTATGGGCCCATTGGTCATTATCATGTTTGCTAATTGCATATATAAAGGCCAGTCATGTCCCTCATACCCCTTGGCTTGCTGCTTCCGTTGACCAAGTGGGCATCGATTTGCCCCCGGGCTTGGCCGTTTGTTGCCATCCATCATCACATAGCATCAGATTTGCGTTAGGAGTAGGACATGGTTTCGGTTATATTTGACACAAAAAATTGTTTTCCCACCTCCTCTCCCTTTTTTTTCGTTATGGAGGGTAGGGTAGGATAGCACCAGTAGTTTTATTCCAATATTCAAATTGATCCTAGACTGATGCGAGTAAGGCCAGGCTAAATGATTACTATTTCCAAATAAGTTAAGTCAGCCTATCTTTGCTGCAATGGGTCTCTGAGGATATGATAATTATATAATGGGATTACTTGTTTGCTTTACCGTAATTCTATTTCATTTTGTGAGAAATTTGACCTAGAGGAAAAAATGTCTTCATGTCAAGGGCATGCAATCAAAGAATTTATAAATTACATATGTCGGTTGACATACCCTAAAATTTTGGCATAGTGATGTTACAGACATTGCATGGTTGGCTATTTTACAGATGGCACAATCTGTTGTATGGGTTCATAGAAGGGAGGAAACATGTCTCCAAATCATACGGTTGTTTAAATGAATTGGTATTATTACGTTAATTTGTAATTCATTGGTGAGAAATGTGAACTGGAGGAAACTGTCTTCATGTCGAGGCATGCAATCATAAGAATTTATTTATTTTTACTATGTAGCTTGTCATACCAAAATTTGCATCTGTGGCTTACAGACATTGCATGTTGGCTTTGTACAGATGGCACAATCTGTGGTATGGGTTTATAGGAGAAACTGACTCCAAGCCATACGGTGTTAAATGAATTGGTTACTGGTATTAAAGCAAGGCCATATTCAAAATCCCATGTTGGTTTGGAGAACAGTTATGAATAAAGGGACGTAGTCCTACGCACGATGTGATGCAATTAGCAAACCTTTTGTCTTCTCCCATTCTTAGGTCTGTGGATAAAAAAAAACATTTTTTCCAAATTTTAAGTTTTTCCATCAATTCTTACAGTGTTTTCATCCATATTTCCCTCAAAATTATCACTCAAACTTAAAAGGGCCGACTCAGAGATTTCGAAATATAAGATCTTGGGTAAGTAGAAATAAAAATAGAACAACTAGAAATAAAGATTAGTAAACCTTAAAAAGTGTAATCCAAAGTTAGAGATGAATCGGAGTTCGTTTTCATGCAGTAAGGCATTTATGTATAGTATAACAGTGCCATAGAATTTTTTATAAACAAAGTTGTGATTTTTTATATGACGGACTTCGATTTGAGGCTTAGTTATTTCACACAGTGATATTATATTGACAAGCATTAGGTATCTGCAAAAAAACACGATTGTTTGAAATTGATGCGCCCTCATCGGGAAATCCTCTGAGTTCAGCGTAATTACTGGTTCTTTGTTTTTTTGAGTAAAAAAGTTCACCCCCCCCCCCAAATTTATTGTTTGCTGTTTATTTCGGGTAAAGGGGGGTCATCACAGCAGTACAGCACACGGGAGATTTAATATCATTA
>JAMKCH010052655.1:0-10595 GCA_023653785.1 Ophioderma brevispina
GGTTCTGCTTGGTTCTTTGCGGTTGGAACCGGTTTCTATTGTATCTATTGATAGGGCGCGTGTGGTCCAGTGGATTGAGCACTCGCCCCACAATCCAAAGGTCATGGGTTCGAGTCCCACTGTAGCCAACGTGTTGTGCCCTTGAGTAAGGCGCTTTACCTTAATTACTCCTTTCCACCCAGGTGTATAAATGGGTACCAACATTATTCAATGCTGGGAAAGTAACAGACTCGTTGTGCGGGAGGAGTGGCCAACCCCCCCCCCCACAGCAAACATAATACGGAGGAGTCTGGCCCAAACGCTAAGGAAAGAGAGATGGGCACTCCGAGCACCCGCTTGCTCGGCACAACGACTTTACTTCTATTGTTTCAAACAGTGAAACATGGTTCAACCGCCCTGAACCGCAGGTCACTTGGCAGTTAAATTTTGAATTCATCCCTTACCTGATATCTCCCTGTGATTCTGATTACTTTGACAATAATGACAAGCACAATGGCAAAGACTAATTTGATATCTGGTCAACAGATATGTGATGTCTTTGACAATAATTATGACCTCACTGCTAATAACTACATTTACATTTAGACTATTTTAGTTGTAACTTGATGAATACAGTGAAATAAGTTGATGCATAAATTGGGAAGTTGTAATTATATACAAGGGACTGCTTAGTGGTCAATTTGAAGTTAATGTTTATTAGGCCAAGAAAAGAAAGAAGTTCATCTCAGGTTCCCTTCCCATAAATGTAAAAAAAATCACATTTTACTGAATTTCTTTTTTTTTTGATGGTTTTCAAGAGATTTTTAAATTTTTTAAAAAACTGGTCAAGAAAAAAAAAGAAAATTTGGCTTCAAAGCAGCAAAAAAAGTCTCAAATTGCAATAAAAACAAAAAGAATTTCCACATAGTGCATAGCTTTTTTGACTAAAAAAATGCATAGCGCTTAGGATTCTGAGCTACAGGAAGCTGAAATGAAGTCTTTTCTCTTTTTTTTGGCCTTAAGATAATTAAGTAACATTTGATTTCTTTCCTTTGTATTTGTATTATTTTAAAACTATGCTTTAAGCTCTCTGCATTCATCTTTAATTGAATACTTCCCTAATGCCCACATTTATCAATAAAATAAATACATAAATATACAAGAAAATATAATTTATAATACATAATTATTATAAGCTACTTTGGTATTATATTTCAAGTCATTAAAGCAAGGTGAGAGAAATACACGGAAACACAACTCCAAATGATGAACATGCTTTAAAGGTGCAACAAGAGATTTCACATATCAGGTGTCCTAAAAAAATCGAAAGTGCTGATTTTTGTCCTGATGTAAAGCTTTCCATCAAAAATAACCCCAACTGAAAGGAATAAGCTGAGAAAAGTTTCTTTGGTACAAACATTTGGAAATTCCTAATTTCGTATAGGAGCAAATATGAAATTCAGCCTTTGTTTTATATTGAAATATAAGCAAATCAGAATCACCTTTTTTCTCTCTTTTAAGACATTTTTGTAGCCAAATACAAGGTAAGAAATCTATTGGGTGTCTAGTCTCTATGAAATTACTATTATGTTACAATATTTGGGTGCCTCAAAAATCTCTTGTTGCACCTAATTCTAATTGTTTGTTTCAGCAATATGTTGGAAACATTGAAAGAAGATGTATAGATGACTAGGATTCGCACTAACAAATGCCGAAACATAGGGCCACTACGGGTGTAAATTATCTCCAATACTGGCCGCATATAGACCTAAGTAAGTCAATGTTTTACCTCTGTTTTTGACAATTTTTGCATTGATCAAGTTTAGCCTTTTCCTCTAAAAATTGTTAAGAGTAAAAGTGTTTATTAGACATGTTAGATATGAAACACATCCATCTCCTATTAGCTTATTACATAACAAGATAATCCTTCTGAGTAACCAATTAAGATAGACCCTCTCCATGTGGGTATGAATCCGGGGGGGGGGGGGCACTTGTATTCAAAGGTGGACATGATGCATGAACATGGACTTACAAAATGCACCCTAAACAAGTATTTCCACCGACTAAAACAAGTATTTTTGTCTGTTTTTGCTACACTAAAGAAGTATGGTATTTGTTTCAGTTTTTGCTACCCTAAACAAGTAAGCAATGCATTGTGTCGTTAATATACCCTTATTATCTTGCTTTGCTTTAAAATATTTTTGATCTTCTTGATCTCCGTTTAAGTAATACCCTAAACATGTACATCACAATTTCAGGGTTAAGAAAAAACATACCCTTTTTTCCACATTTTGCTGTTTTGTCAACCTAATCAATGTATGCGCGTACATCACCTTTTGGAAAAAAGATACCTTTTTATGCGTTTTCTTGTTCACGCATCATATCCACCTTTGAATACAAGGTGCCCCCCCCCCGGGGTATGAATGAATCTATTCCCCCCGGGGTGCAGAGCAAGGAAATTAGGTCTTACCTTGGTGTAAGATATTCATGAGTTAGACTAGAGTAAAGACTCTTTTACAGAATAAAGCTGTACAATCCTTGTAATCCTTTGATCCTCTTATAGAAGATTTCATGCTAGGCTAATTTCATGAGGTCTTACATAGAGGATGAACCAGAAAGAGCCAAAAGCTGATCTGATTCGAATGTTTTTTCGCTAGAACCCTGGGGTCACATGCTCGCCCTTTTTTGCACCCCCTGTATAGGCCCATGCTCTCTTGCTGAAAGTAACAGTATAATGATCTTACCCAGCTTTCCGAAGGTTGACGAAACTGCAAACAAGATTGTAATTAACAGATAGGGATGTTTCCTGTTCTACATCTACAAGGGGGGGGGGGTAAAATCCTTTCACATTAGACAAGGGGTATCATAATACTATGTTCCCAAGATTCATGTAAAAGAAAAACAAAGGAGGCGTTTTTTTTTTTTCCCCCTAAATCCCGGCATGTTACTATTTAATGTGAAAAGTCTAAAACCGACAAAACGACAGAAGAGGGATGTATTTTTCTACATTACAACTTATAATGCATGCGAGTTTCAATATTCAACATCAATCAAAAACAAATGGTAAACCACAATCATCTGTCCACGAGAGATCTAATTGCCTTCAAACCCCGGTATTCAAATCCCCAAATTTGGATAAAGGTACCATAAAGCATTCTAACATTGTGCGTTTGAACCCCGCTTGAAGGTGGGTGAACCCTAGTCGTGGTCAGAATTTTTCCACTACATTTAGTTGTCCCTCACACCAGTCTCACTCTCACTCGCATGAAGCATATCACAAAAAACCATGATTAAATCGGTCAGCCGTTTGGATAGGTGCTAATAGTGGCCTAAAAATGTCAAAACCTAACCCCATATGGCAGTGAATGTGTTAAAGGTGAACAAAACCCTAAATAGCGATCACACATTTTTATATACATTATGGACCGGTCAAATAGAGTCATTTCAGGTCTCTCAAACCTATTCCCTCACCATTCCCCCTCCCCATTCCTAAAAATAATAGTAATGAATTCCAGTGTTCATGTGTATCCATTTTGACTTTGGATTGACGTCCCTGTGCCCACCAACGAAGTGTCCGCAAAGCAATCCTGGCAGGGGGCATCCTGCAGGTCCTTCATATGAAGCACATAAAAACATCAAAACATCCTTTCTTATATTGCTGAATTTTTGGCGCTGCTATTCAAACATTCCACGTGCATTTCATTGGCAGGTAATCTAATGTTACTAGACAGATGCACATTGCAAATTGGTGTGTTATGAACAGATATCTTATCGATTATAAAGTCAGTCAAATAGAAAATCATCTACTTCCCGTGAAAGTGTGCTGGTCCATGAATGGCAGAAATACGTTTTCACCATTTTTTTCAATACAGAAAAGTATAAACTACTACGGGCACTTGGATCAAAGAAATTAAGTCCTACTTATTAGCCAATTTAGCTGAGCAAACTCATTGTCTTTTTATACCAGCTGATGCTTTCTAAATACACATGGAACTTGATGTTTTCAATAGCCGCATTCACCGTCACAGACATGCTTTGGTTACATGTATTCCAATGTAGACAGCCTGTATTATGTTCACAGGCACCTTTGGTGGGCCCGGGCTACGCATCAAAAGTCCAAATGGATACACCCATTAACCTGAATTAATACTTTTATTTTTAGAAGAAATAGGTTTGAGAGACTGAAATACTTCTATTTCAACGGTCATATATGTATATAAAACCATTATGCTGAACGAATATAGGGGTTTGGTCCCCTTTAATTAAATGTTGGTATACCACATTTCAAGACGTTTTGGTTCATAACTTTGAAAGGAAACATTAGGGGCCAAAATTTCACTGGGGTTAATGAGAAAAAACATTTTTTTCATTCGGACAAAAAAATCTCAATTTTCATGGAGTAAAGTGTGGGTGTGTGGGGGGGGGCGGGGGAGAGACAATGTTGTCGATCAGGTCACCACCATTTAATCTAATTGAATATAAAAGTGAAATATCATTAATACAAATGTTTGATTTTGTTTAATTATTGTGTTCTTTAAATGCCAATGTGGTGTGAACATCTTGCCCGAATCCCAGGGCTATAAAATAATGAAGAGATAAATTAAAATAAAATGAAAGGCTGGTTGTTTGTGATGCCGTTAGTCTCGCCAACTTCTCATATTATATTGCCTCAAAATAATTCATGGTGAAACAATAACCTTTTCCAGAATATTTCCCGGTTGAAAACACTATATTGCCAGATATTTTCCTGATTATAAAGCTCAGACACTATGCCAGGCGCTGGAACTGACTGAAAAGGTGGTACGGGTATGTGCGGCCCTTAGACCCCCTTTCAGCCATCTCCGGCAGTTGCAAGGGTTCCATTTTGAGCATGTTTCAGTTAACAAGGCCCATTTCAAGCAAAATTTGATTTTTTTTTTTTAACTAATTTTGCGGCCTAATTTTTGACAAAATTTATTGTAGTTCTCAGGGTACAAATTTTCATTTCGCAAGATCCCCATTTCGCAAGTTTTTTAAGTTTGCAAGGTTGCACCACCCCTACCCAATGAAAGTTGAGATGCTATGTATAGTCTGTAGTGTGAAAGTAGTAATTTTGTATTAATTTTTGTATTATAAGGTTGAAAGGATATGGTCTGTGTTTTTTATAATTAGGGGTAATATTTTCATCAAATACTTGCTTAAAGTATGGGGAAAAGGGCAACATTCTTGTTTATCGGTGCTAATTGCAATAATGATACTGTTCAAGGGTGCAAATTCCAGCAATTACTTGTATGGGTAGCTAAATGCGCTACATGATACTTGTTTAGGGATGCCAATTTCAGCTTCGAAAATACTGGTAAGGGTGCTTTTTGTGAAATGCTTGGTTGTGGATGATCCCCATTGTCAGAGCGGCAGTGGCACCCTACCCTAGGTATCATACATAAAAATACTCCGCAAAGTGCATTAACCTATACATGAGTAATTTTATCACTGTTTGACAGCCCAGTTTTCGAGTATGTTGGTAGGAAAAAAGGTCTACTCCTGTAGGACTAACCTGGTTTTAAACCCAGGCGAAAGTAAGTCTCCCTTTTGAATACCGCCAATGAGTCTACCGGGAAGTCTAATCTAATTAGTTTTTACATTACAAATGAATACAAATCATGAGACCATACCAAATTATAGTAGATTCAAACCATCAGGTCACCTCCATACTGTTCAAAGGTATAGGCTGTGAATGAGGTGGCATGTGCAGTGGGTGGCATTAAAATTAACAGGCCCATCTATGAATGAAAATCAATTACTATTCTTAATGAAAGAATTCAAGTCAATCATAACCACATTTATAAGCTACATAACTCTAAAAATGTTCAAAAACTTATAGTATTTGCTTCAAGGTATTCAATGTAACAAGCGAGTTGAATGTTACTGACTTTGATACGTCCGTATTTTGGATACGAAAGAACACAAAAGTCTTTGCACTCTTATGTAGATGATTGTTTTTTGTTAAAAATGAAAAGGCCCGATTATCTTAATTCGTGTATGAACAGGTTGAATCGAAGTCACATTTTAATGGAGAGATTCCGCCTCTCTCCAACTAATCTACGTGTCCAAAAAAATTTCCTCTGGGTAACACGATGCTTGAATCTACTATAGCGCTGTAGCGCTCACCTTGCCATGGGGATCAATAAGCAAATAACCTCCATTATAAATATTGTGTCAATAAAAACTTTAGTCCTGGACTAAAATTGGAGTTAGTCCTACCAACAAGGCAGTGGTGGCATCAGAATTCTTTTCTGGGGGAGAAAAGGGGGAAAGTAATTTTTCTTTTTGTGGGGAGTGTTTTTGAGATTTAAAACAATTTTGATCCAAAGTAACTGATTTTTAAAAAAAAAGTGGTTTTTTAGCCTAAAATTGTGCCTTTTTTAAAAAAAAAAAATCTGTCATTTTTTTCTGGGTTAGGGTGGGGGGAGGGGGGGGGGGACTGGGGGAGAAAAAAATTGGGGGGAAGGATTTCCCCATGGCACCACCATGCCAAACTTTTCTTTTCCTTTCCCATAAAACTAACATAAAATACATAAGAGGGGAACAACAGCGATACCAGGATTTTTTTGGAGTCTTGTTCTAAATTACTCCCTACTTCTCATTCCATGATATTGTCTGTAATAAAACCCCCACCCCCTCCCACCCAACATACCCAGCGGGCATAGTCGCTTAGAGCGACGTCGAAACGACGTGGCACGTCGAAAAAAACAGGGTCGAACGTGTTTTGTGTTTTATAAATTTACGTCGAAAATGCAAATTGAAATCGACGTTTTAAGAACGAGTCCAACTCGATTTGCATTTTCAACATAAATAGTGTTGTAAATTTCTAAAAAACTGTTGACATTTTTTCGACGTTCCAGCGTCGATTGCCGCACCACTGGGTAAATGATCACATTTTTTTAAAGCAAATGTTCCGAAAATACCAAAATCATGCTTACATACACAATAACACATTGATAATAGCAATCCGCGATGAATCAATTGGTGGGGATTGCTGGCCTAAAATTGGCTCTAATTGTATAACATTTACCCGTACCACGTCAATTTAAATGTTGATTAGTGTAGTCTAAACTGGTTAAATAGACCATTTTTGCCAGTCTAGTATGCTACTTTCATACAGCTCTGGATTGCATCCATTGTTGAGGTGTTGAGCGTTCTTCAAGAGCAAGGCCTAGCAGTTAGGGTGCTTGGCGGTGGCGCAAACTTACCATCAAAATTCCCGGGTTCGAATCCCGGTGGGGTCGTGGCACTTGTGGGATTTATTCGGGTAGGTAGTGGTACTATCAATTGGATTTGATCGGTAGTACCAGCTATTGATTAAATAACAGATAACCGCTCTCCTCCATGGTTCTCTGGAATGTGG
Organism: Ophioderma brevispina; assembly: GCA_023653785.1. Classification (NCBI taxonomy): domain Eukaryota; kingdom Metazoa; phylum Echinodermata; class Ophiuroidea; order Amphilepidida; family Ophiodermatidae; genus Ophioderma; species Ophioderma brevispina. The sequence continues at coordinate 7,364 of JAMKCH010052655.1, forward strand.
GCAAAGGATCATGAAAAGCATCACGTCCTTCGGATTGAGGGACGTTAAGGCAGCGGTCCGTGTTCAGAGAGTCACAAACTGTACAGAATCGCAGTCAGTGTCGAATAAGAGTAGGGTGGAATGAAAACACTGAATGCTTCCAATCCGCCCCAGCCTCAAAAGCGGGCCATGGTAGCGTCCGTATGGATTACCGCAGCCCAGGTTCAGCAAACTCAGTTGAATAAATATGACACACCACAAGCCATACCATGACTTGTGGATACGATTATAGAGAAGTCTTCAAACATCGATTCCTTTTGTGTGGAGCACCATGGCATTCCCAGACAGTACTGGCTGTTTTGAAATGTAAGTTAACAATGACCTATAATAAGTGCCCTTCTTTTTGAAAAATTTCATCCTCCCTGGGGACTTTATGACATTTCTTTCTATTTTTCTTTCTTTCTTCATGGTACTCTGCAACATCCCATTATGCTTTTTTGCTGATTTCTGTATTTTCTTTTTATGATGGTTTTAATGTCATTCAGATCATTTCATTCCGTTTTCCTTGCTCGGTTGAAGCGCCTTTGTTTTTGAAGGAGTTCTTTGGAGGTGTGTAATCCCATGGGTTCTCGTATTATTTGTTTCATCTTGGAGCGTATGTTGAAGTCCATACATTTGAAGATGCCATCTCTAAAATCACACCAATCATCGTCCACTGATGTCTCTTCTCTCGTTAGGATTTTGGATGCCAACTCCAGGGAATCATTTGTCAAACATGGTAGAAGCAAGTTCGAAAGCCTTATATTACTGTCCACCATTTTAGTACGGTCCAGGCGTGTAAAGTTAGTATGTTTTGTGAAATATGGCCAATATTTTATTTTTTTTTTTAACAATAAATTATAAGCTGAAATAAACAACTGTAGAAAATGTTTTCTACTCTACCCCCAGTCTTCATTAATTGAATTGTCTAAAGTTGACATGGCTAGAACATGGTGTGGGTTTTATGATCTCATATACATGCCTTAGTATTCATTTATCAGCAGCATTTAAGAGACCAGCCGCAAGTCTCTCTTACATTGTAAACTGTTTTATTGTAGATTATTCTGTAAGAAAAAGCAAGACGGAATAATAATATTAAGGTTTGGATAGGATAGGAATGAGAAGTTAAAATTGCTCTAAGAGAATCGAAATCATGGTCTAAAAGTTGAAACAAAAGGTGATTTTGATTTTTTTAAAATTTAAATGACTCAATAAGAAATTATGAATTTTAACAATTTTTGTACCAAAGAAGAAATAATTCTCAGGACTAATCTTTTCAGATAGGGATTATTTTTGATGGAAAGTTTTACAACGGTGACTCGTGCACAAATGAGGGCTTTAAAAAAATCTGTGTTCTCAGCATTACAGGTAAATTTACCAATTTCTAATACAGGAATGCAAACGTCAACTCAACAAAAATTGAGGTTAAGGGTTGTGTGAAAAAGTATGTCAGGGCAATACCCAGGATTTATTTGTCCGCTTGAATAGGAAGTAGCGATGGGCGTTATACATTGACCGACTTCAGTGCACTAAACTGAAAGGCGGCGCTTGGGTGTACGCACTTTGCCATTCAGATGAAACAAAGTATGGGGGGGGGTGCAGGACAGCGAAAAAAGTGAACCTTTGTACCGACACCTGTAAATTTAACGGGAAACAAAAAAATTCCGGCTGGTTCCGTTAGACACAATTTTTTGCATTGTGTCAAAAAATCGGAATGGGGATCAATAACCCTATCTTTATCACAACCCTCCTAAACAATGTCCTCTTTAAGGATTTGAACTTTTGAAACATCTCCCCCCAAAAAAGGGACTTTCTTGTCAAATATAATGTAATTTTATCAAAAACAATCTGCAAAAAGTGGGGGCCTTTTACCCTTTGTGGGATTTGGGTGTGTGTGACCAACCACCACACCCCTGCATCAGGCATTCTGAAAATATACATTCATGAACATTGTGAACATAAGTCTGAAAGCAAGGCATAATTTGCATGAAATCTCCTATGTAAACATAAACTGACATACACACACAATAAGACAAACATGTACACAGACATCTAGTATTATACCGTATTTTAACCAATGGTGGTCTGTGTGTTGACGTGTCTATTTCTTGGGAACGAGGGGCGCGCGTTCCGGGAAAATGGTGGGTGGGTGCCCCTTGACCATCCGACAGACCAAGTTGCAATGCTTAGTGGATCAAAGGTCATCAGGGGTCATTCAAGGTCAAAGGAGGTCCACATTGGTATATGGACATGAAACTTGGAGGACGGGGTGATTGTTTGATGCCGAAAATCGTTGCTCTGCAATCTAGCCTCGGGGCAAGGGGGGGGGGGGGGGGGGGAAAAAAACAACAACAATAATTTTCTATACTCACATGTGGATAATTCCACTACTGAATTATTATCGTACATCTGTTCATATTGTGGCATTTTGTATAACTGACAGTTAGTACTCTGCAGTGAGACGTCATATCGTTTGAGTACCGTCTTTTGATGCGTAAATAAATAATAGTGCTAGTGGAATAAGTATGATCAGTGCGGCCACAACAAGGCCAATTATAAGAGCCTGTGATGGGATGCTTGAAAGTGCATTTGGTGATTCTGAAAGAAGTAAAAGGTGAAATGAAAGTAAATACATTTATTTGGCAACAAAGAATATATTTACTCTGTCTAGCTCGAATACGAGTAGTAGCGACGCGGTGTCTACATTGTACGACTTTCAGCGCACGCGTGGGGAAAGCACAATCGCACTGCACCTGAAGGCCAGCACTGATAGGCGGCACTGGGTATACGTGCACTCGTCACTTCATACTTCAGAACAAACAAGGTATTAGGGTCACCACTATTTTCAAATATGAAATGAAACATTTGCCCGATTGTATGCAGGAAAATGGGGGGTGATGATGTTGGGTGAAGGGGGGCATGTGTGTGGCTCAAAAGCACATCTAAGATACACCGACAATCGGGTTACAGTAAGCTGAAATGATTATTATTCCTAGTAAACAAAAGTAGAATAAACATTAAAAATCAAAGAAATCTGCCTGTTATTGGATTTTAAAAACCGAATGAGTCTCTGCAAATTATTTCAACCACCTTTTATTTTTATTTGTTTTTTCTTAAATAAATTTATCAAATCACTGACATGCCTTCAATATCTGACATTTCCTGATAATGAAACAAATGTGTTTTATTGTATTTTGAAAAGGATACCCTTTTC
>JAMKCH010052656.1:0-10149 GCA_023653785.1 Ophioderma brevispina
TCAGGACCTGTTTTGAGACTTTTGGGCATTTAGCTCCATATAGGCATCTTAAATGAATTTATATTTGTGATCATCTTTATTGCGATTCCACCTCCCAAATATTCCTTTACTTCCAAGCTTGATTCCATTATCTTATCTAAGTTCTGTGATCTTCCTGTTTTTACTTTGTTTTGAACTGTGTGATTCACAGTTTTCTCTTCAAGGATCTTGGGTAGTTGGGAAAGGAACGTGAAGTTAAGGGACCCTTGGACTCTGGGAAGGTTATTAAAGTGGCCACTGTTATAGTTGTTGTAAAGGTCTGGGGTAGTTAGACAGGGGCCCCAGGTATGTGACAAAAGTTTACTAAAACTACAGGTCACGTCTGATAAGGTTTCCGTAACAGAACCAACAACCCTAACCTTCATCACAAATCACGAAAGCCGAGAACCCGTGAATTTCTAGTGGGTTACATTTGAAATTCCTCTGTTGACGTCTCTAGTAGAGGTAAGTCTCCCATAGAGAGAGTAATTGTATTCTTAATGGAATAGCCCATTTGAATAACACACCCCCTCTGAGGTGAAGATAAGGCAAATTCTCTGTCAGAGAGTATGGATTTTCAAATGGAATAGCTCGTTTACAACATTTGTCATATGTAAGCACTGTACTCATTATTTGAAGTAGGGCGGGGGGGGGTTGTTTCAATAATAGTGGATTCAAAGGTTTAGTCTGTCACCTTACAACAAGCATCAATCAGAAATTCATAAAAGTCAGTGACAAGACCCCCCACCCCGGGAGAGCCTTTTAACCCTCTCTGGCCATTGGCCCTGTGACCCCTTTTTAGGTTTATGGGGTACTTTTCTAATTACATACGTGTCGCCTTTTCTAAGGTGTTAGGATGGTTTTGGCATGAATTTTGTGATTGCGCTGATGAAGGGGGTGTATTCACTTCTAAATTCAGCCTACATATCGAGGGTTGAAAATCAGAAGGACGTAACTCATACACTGAAAGAAATATTTAAAGGAATTTCTTTAATTCTGCTGTACTACTGCTTTGATAAATGTGATGTTTATATTTTTCTACTAACAAATCTATTCATTAACCAAATGTAAACATCTCATAAAGCGCATATATGGTACTGTAAGCAACATTATTATAACAAAGAACAATTTTTAACAATGAACAGCAGAATTAGAAGAAATTCGTTAATATTTCATTTCAGTGTGATTTACATCTTCTGATTGTCAACCCTTGATTATGTAAGTTTTCCTTTTGGCTAGGATTATTTTGTAACATTTGTAAAGAAGAAAGCTGAAAATCAGTTGTCCACCAACCGATCGCTCATCATACCCTCCCTTTGTTCCAACCTATGTCATGATTACTTGTGGAGTTAAAATCCCTTCAGACTCACTGTAGTCATGGGCTTGGCCCAAGGAAGATTGACCACAATCTTGTAAACATGATTTCGTGAAATTTTCCTACTTAATCAGTAAAGATTCTAGAGAACATGAAATGTTGTTTTTTCATGGATAATTTTCACTGCAAGCTGCCCTGGGTAAACTTGATCTGAGCTTAACTAAATTGAGGTTGCATGATTTGAATGGCAAGAATCCTGCACACGGATTTGATAAACCAGAAAAAAATAAATAAATAAAAGTTTCAGATGATATAAACTGCAAATGTATGATTATATGGATGACCTTTCCAATTTTGTCACAGGTAGAATGGGAGTTGCCAGGCAAAGCACTAATAATGCCCTCCCAATTCATTAGCCAAATAACAATTACAAAAGAAATATTGTGTTAATTAACATGATTAGTCTCGGGGGACATGCCAACCTAACAGCAACAGCAGCAATAGTTCGATAACTGGCAACAACGAAATAATCTAGAGGGTGGCTAGTCTGTTTCAAAGGACTTTAACGGTAGGAGGGCGCTTTACGCATATCGACGGTTACACACAGACTTGACTAACGACTAGAATGGTCCCGCATATTTAAAATGCTAAATGACCGTTATTGAAAATTTACACTATTTGCAGCGGTTTAATCCACTAAAACCCCGACGGATTTTGAAAGTCAATAATTTTTCTTATTTATGCATGATATTACTAAGATCTTTTTGAACAAAGTTAAGAGATGATTTTTTAAATGTCAGTGGGAACGAGACTGCCGGCATAGTAAGTGCACGTTAGCAGTTCCACAAATTACAGTTTGGAAATCCTAATGCCCAAATCGAGCAGATCGTGTTCCTTGTAAGGATTTGTAGATAAGGCTTCTGTGCATAGTCACTAATGACATATTTACATATTATGAGTAGATTTACATATTTATGCAAAATACTTTACAAGGTTTAGCATATAGTAGATGGTGTGTTGCCACCAGATTTCAAACATGGGACTACAGAAAGAAATGATGGGGATTAAAATTTGGGTCTGGAATGAATTTGGGTTAGGTTCTTGTCAGAAGAAACAAGGGCGTTGGAGCTTGATTTACGTAATATTCGAGGTTTTTTTTAAATAAAAATTTAAGGCAAACAATGAGAGAAGTGAGGTCGCTGCGAACTTAAGCTTAAAAGGGAGTCTGTGGAACTGAAAATCAGCCTAAAATGAGGGTATTTAGTGGGTGGTAAATACTCTGGACCTTACCATCTTCAATGTGAGTAACACTGCCCCTCCACCCCCACCCCCCCCCCCCCCGGAGAGGGGGGGGGGGAAGGGTCACTGCCTATGCATTATATATTATATCCCCCTAAAATTAAACCATCTAACAGTTTCACAGAGACTGAGAGACAAAGGTTCAACCTGAATGTTAACCTTGTAATGGACTGACCAGCAGGGGGTAGGCTTTCTTTTTTTTTTTTAAAAAAAAAAAAAAAAAAAAAAAAAGTAAAATTTTGCTTTTTTCAATTCTCGTTCCCAAACATTTCTATTTTATTTCTACACAATCGGTGCAGGCAAAGTTGTGGAAGACACCAATATTTCACCTTCTCTCACTCAATTAGGCCTTGGCCCTCCTGAAGTCCCCCACCTCCATAAAAGCCCGATAATGTGGTTGTTAACATTTTAAAAACCCAAGAAAGAAAGAGAAGAGAAACTTGTTGGCTCAGACTTCTCCTGTCAGAGGTTGTGCAGAAGAACGTTTGCTTTAGAGTGAAGGTCGTTGTTTACAGAAACTCCCTCGTGGGAGTATGTTTAGATTTGGACAGCTGTGGCACGCGAATTGGATGGATGCTTAGGATGCTTGCAATTGGATGGGACTTGCTAGTCAGTCAACGACTCCACTCAGGCTTCCTCGTCCACATGTTAACCTGGTTTCTTGTCTATCCCTTGGTAATGCACTTTCACAGCTTGTTTGCATTTTGTGGAATTTGGCTCCGCGTCATCAAAAATAGTTAATGGGCATGCACAGGATCATGTTTATAGAAATATTGAGCGTGTGACTGATTGGTTGTTGGAAGTGCCCTCACATGGACATATTTTGTCTTGGGTGGTTCAAGAAGTTGGGAGGAAAGGTGAACTGGGGTTTGTGGTTGATTACCTCTGCGCTGAGTGCTTTCAAATGCAGAGATTTTGTTTTAAGTGTTATAGCAAGTGTGGTGAAATGTTAACTGATGAACAGAGTTGGGAAATATGAATGTATGGTCTACAGTGCTGGATAGTGAGGCCAACTGCAGAAAAGAACAATAATAGAAAGCTCAACATATATTTGGCATTAATGTCCATTAGAGTTCAGAGTGAAATTGTAATGCATGTTTGAAAAATTTTGTATGTGGCAAGACAGGTGCAGAGATATATGCACAGGAAGAACACCCTGTTGCTTAAAGAAGTAGGAAAAGGCCATTCTACTTCAATGTACTGCAATGCGCAGTGAAAATGCATGAAAACCATCTCTGACTCAACAAACTGTTGCTGCTGCATTGAGTCAGAGATGGTTTTTCATCCTTGTTCACTGCATTGCAATGCATTGAAGTTGAATGGTCCCTTGACACATCAATTGCTAACCATATCCCTCATATTGTAATAGAATGGCCAAAGGTGTCTCAAAGAGGGGGTGGTGTTGGGTGCTTGGAGGGGGAGGGTGTCTCAGGAGGGGGAGGGTGTCTCAAGGATGGGGAGGGTGGGTGTCGCGCCGTGGGGGGGTGGATGGGAGGTGTGGGGTGGTCGTGTCGGATCGGGGTGGGGTGTCGTGGTCGTTTCGGGTCGGGTCGGGGTGGGGTGGGGTGTTGGGGAGGGTGGATGGTGGGTTTCATATTGTAGACTTTATACATCGTAGTTGCATTTATCACATTTAATGATCGCGACATTCGGCGTATCCGAGTTCGCCTTGTGTTTAAATGTTTTCACACCCTGGACAAATATAACATTATAGGGCCTGATTGACGGTCAGTTTGATTTTCAGTCAGCCCCTACTGTCTATACATGAGGCTAAAGTGTCAATTGTGGATTTAGTATTTTGCCTCAACCAAAAGCGCATTTAAAATGACTATATTTTTAAACTCCCTGCTTCACCCTATGACAATAAGTCATCAGGAAAAGCCCATTGTTGATTGGGACAGCTCACTTGAGGGCAATATTTCTCTTGTAGCCCAAATAATTTCAAATACAAGAACAAGGGGAAGGCGCCAGTTAATCTTGGACCAGACTATCTGAACGCTGCAGTATCTCCAATCCACAGCTATCGGCATCTGTTTCGTCCACAAACACCGACACACTGCTGCAATACTTGAGGTATCAAGTCACTTTTGATGTTCTCAATAAATGTTTTTTAGATATATTAATCAGGGAGATAGTAAAAAATGTTTTGTTGGGATAGCTGACTTTACTGCTTTTTATATAATTTGTAATTGTTTTTGGGTTAATTTCCTACAGTGGCAAAATAATCTGTGGGTGATTGCAGTATTTAAAGTGATGAAAAATGTAGCGTGAACCCACTTAGTTGCTGTATTTTTTATGGCTTACATGCTTTGCAGGGTTAGGCAGGGCAAATTTGGAATGAGTCGAATGGACCCCTTTGGTCGTGCATTAGTTTTTCCCAAAAGTTCATTCACATCTTTTGTGCCGCTCCCTAAAAACATCCCAGTATATTGCATTATTTGCCGGTGAATGGGGGCCCTCTCCAGGCCCACACTTTTATTATAGATTCATCACTGTTTGACCTAACTGCCTTGGAGCCCTGTTGCTCTCCCAAAATTTCACATAAATCGAGAGCTAGTCCAAACAGTAGTAAACTGGTATAGACACTGTTAACTTACTAGGATTGTAAATAATTTCAAGAGAGTTGCGGGGGCCCAGTGAATGCACACTTAATGTTCTCGATCATAACCAATGGAAAAAAAGGACAATGTGTGAAGGGTATTTTTTCTTTGTCGGTATATTTTTGATTGCGAGATGGAAATCTTCACATGCTGAAATTGAGCAGATCACTGTCTGCGATTTCACTGACATTTGCTAGAATTCATCTTGGTTGAAAAATCTTGCCAGCCAAAAAAGTTACTTCTAAAATCCTGGCGTATGTGTATAATGTAAGTTTGGGATTGCAAGCATCACATCTGCGTTTTCACCCATTGGGCATATTTCCGATTTTTGGAACCATTTGGTTTAATGTTTTTGATTGATCCTGAGTATTGTTATGTGTGTCACTTCCACAAAAACTGCCTCCAAATCAATAAAAATCACCTAGGTGCAAAGTTGCATAGTGCAGATGGATTTATGGACCAATCGGTAGGTCTGACAAACAGCATATCAGTTAAGGAACAACATTATTATCGTTTGTTTTCAATTTCCCTTCTGAAAGACTGTTGATTTGTGTGATGCTTTGCACAGACCAAGCATATTATTTTAATATGACCCTTCAGAAATTTAACCCCCCCGTACTACCTGCCTCTTGTCTCGGCAATATAGCACTATTTTGATTGTCACTTGGAAGGTCATACATCTAATGAGCAAATCAGATATACCATAAGAATGGTGGTAAGTTTACACAGAGATTAGATGCACTAATTTGATTGGTTACACAGAGGGCTAATGTCATTATGTGACAGATCTATCATAGGTCGGTAGGTGGTGTGTGTGCGCGAGGGGGGGGGGGTAAAAATATCTCAAGAACCACAGCCCTGAGCCGTTGTATATTTGGTCCATTTTTAGACATTTTTCGTTGCTGAATTTAAATATGGGCACACTTCATACTTTTAGAATTTTTGACAATTTTGCTACTAATGGACCTTGTCCTACCATACACTGGGACCTTGAGGCTATAACTTCGACCTGTAACCTTAAGATGATGACCTGAATCAGGAAACTCACAGCACAGACCTCAGTGGGCCAATTTTAGTACACATTTGTGCTTTTACTATGCAACAGGTGGTCGATTTAACTAAAAATTTGTATCGGAATGTTTTGGGTGATATTCTTCCATGTTAGGAACAATCAACATACAAAACTTGAACCATATCAGATCACCCACCCCAACTTAAATCCTAACCCTAAAGTTGCCTTTCCTGATTCTACAACTTCTGTTCTTGTTGTTTAGTGATTCACTTGTTATCCGCCTTAAGAAAAGTTGGTGTCCTCAAATTTTCATTGATTCCTCCTCTGTTCTTTTGTAAACTCTAAGCCACCAAAATAACTCCAGCTCTAACTGTAACACTAACTATAAACATGGATAAAACTAACCTTAAGGGGCATTTCGCATCCACAACCTCGGCCCCGACCTACTCAAAAAAGCTGACCATTACCCTTTGCACCTAATCTTCCGTGAAATTCGGTCGTATCTGTAAGAAATTTGAATTTTGTTTTTTCTGTCCTATGGCATCTGGGAAACAGGCGATTGCTCAGAACACAAAACCGCAAAATCAGAATCAACTCATTTTGTGAATAAGCATTTTCTCAGGATTCAGTGAACATGAAAACGAAGGTACTGGAATCGATGAAATGCACCTTAACCGTTGACCTCAAACTTAATACTCACTGGTAACTTCTCAAACCGTATCACGACAAAATTGGGGTCACAGTAATTCAGTACAGTTTTGTTTTCCCTGCTGTATTTATTTTCAATATTTGGTTGTAAATATTTTAAGGCAATTTTTGTGATTTACTGGAACAACTTATCTTATGTTGATTTTATGTATGAGAGGATTTCAAATAAATATTGGTTCCATGCTCAATTTCAAAATTACTTTTGAGGATGATTAAATGCCCTCAAGCTTGTTTCAATTACTGAAGCACTGAAAGATAGTGCTTGATATTTCTGCCGAAGCCCCTAGGAAGCCACACTTCGTGTTTACACCGGCATTACTTAAGTATCATGCATATTTTTAGTCGAGAGATCACCCAAAATCCCAAGTAGGCGACCGTATCAGGCCGTGCACCCCTTCAGCATCCAAAACACCTTGCAAGGGAGATTTCTCCTGAGCGAGAACTAGTGCTTTCCTTGGGGAGTCATCGTCCCTTGATCATTTTTCTTAGCCTTGCCCTGATGGAAAACACCCACTCGCTCACATCCGGAACTACGCCTCTTGCCAAGAGAGACCGGGGACGGCTGCGAGCGTTTTTGTTGGTGCATCCAGGGACTCCGGTCATTCATTTTAGCTTATTAAAAGTCACCGGCAATGATTAACAACGAGTGGTTGCACGATTGATGGTGAAACCTTCTGTGGGTTTCTGTATGGGTGTACTCCGCATGTGTGCCTTGACTTACGTCTTTACAGGCACGCATTAATTCTGGGTTCAATATGTTTCTATATGCAAAAATGTAATCTATACTCAGACATAGGTCATACATGCCGTTATTAAATTAGGTATGAAAGCAAATGATTAATATAACTGATCTTGTCACTTCAGTGTTCATATCATGTGAAATTGATCAAGGCTAGTTGACGGCAGCAGGTCCTCTGATCAGAGCATGTTGTCGAAATGGTGTCCGTCATGCACTCCCTTTCTTGTCGGACTAGGTGGCTTTAAATCGGGTGTTGATTAGTATAACAGACTGGGCTAATCATATTGGTGATTCGATTTACTGTGCCCTATAACAAGGTTATATGTCGAATTTGCCAATTAACGTGATCCAGTATATGCAAAGAATGCCAGCCTCATCAGACGTGGAGTGGAGACACCGGACAGGTGTTTGTTTCAAATTATCGCACACTGGACAAACAATAGCCTTGTGACCGTTAGTTTTGAAAGAATTTGGGGGAGGGCAGTTCCCCCCATGCCACCCCCTGGTGCCACCACTGGCAACATTAGACCCAGAGAGAGATAAAAATGATTGGTGGCAAATATTTCGATAGTAAAATTACTACTTAAAATTGATTATCTTTAAAAGTGCTATATATCATTCAAGCCAGATGCATGCTTTTTTATGTAATCTAAAATGTAGTGTCTATGCATGTTGTTGACATTAGGGCGTGGGGGAAGGACTGGGTAAGGACTGGGGAAACCAGACATGTAAATAGATTCCTCTACTCAAAAAGATGGGCCAGTATTCCATTGAGTCTAGTAAAAAGCAAATTGCTAAAGTGTACAATTGCCTACTAAGTTGAGAGTTTAAGCTAAGAGGAGAAGGGGAATTAGGGGAGAGAAAGCAGATGAGTCTGTCCCATGGAGTTTTCATCATGGGGATTTATTTGACTCTTGGTCCAGGTTTGGCAACTAGTATCTATATCTATTCTATTACCTCTACTGCCGCTTATTCAAAAGCGCGCTCCTTGATTGGTTGTTTACTGCACATTATTTCTCATATGGGTCGCGATTTACGCTCTAATGCTGATGCAAAGCGCACATTCTTTTCGTCGTGCCACCATCACTATAAGCACACATGCTAACATTTACGCGGGAAGACAAAGCGCCGCCTCTAAAGAACGTAACAACGGTACGTTTTTTTAGTAGGAATTGCCAGTTTTCTGGTATTATTTTACTTTCTTACGGTAAGAAAGAATAAAGTGTTCGCTGTTCAGGTTTATGTCGAATAATGTGTCCTCGGCAGTAAAAACATTTGAATAAGGGGTCTCGCTTCGCCCTCGCCCATATTCATGTTTTTACTTGCCTCGACACATAAACATTCTCCCATAAACATGAACACATCTCCATTTATTTCTTAAAATAGGTTTATTCTGTCTGTCTGTTCTGTCTGTCTATCTGTGCTAACGGAGTATACTTTGTTTGACTCCATTTCATGTATGACCTTAAGTTCGTCATGACTTTGTTTCTATTGCTCTTGGGGTTTAGTACACACGTCACCCTCACTACTTGTATGTCTATTTGTCTGTCGTCTGTTTTTACAAGAGCTACATTGTGGGGTTACTAGTAAGTATGGCGTATACATTATGGGCTTTTTTTGTACTTGTGGGGATAACCCCACAAGACCATTTTTTCCATTGTTTTTAACAGGTCCTCAGGGGTTAATATAGGACTATATGGGTATCAGAACAATATTGGGAAAAACATAATTTTCAGTCCGGTTTGTGTCTGTCCTGTAATGTCTCACCAGAACTACATTGTGAGGCTGCATGTAATTACAGAACTACATTGTGGGGCTAATTATGTTATAGCCCACAATGTGCAGACACCAAGAAACCCACAATGTAGCTGTGTCTAATTCTGTCAGTCTGTCCATCCTTATTCTCATATATCACCGGTCATACACTTCTTCAAATTTTGGTGGTTGGGTGTAACTGGGGCTGAGCCCCAAACAAGTTTCTATTTCTGGTGTGCTACTAATTTTAAAACTCTGGGTAATTGCATTATATGTTTTGAAGTGAGTCCCATGTGTGCAATATCAGATCCAACACTGAAATGATAAAATTGGTGATTCAAAGCCCTAGTATTGGTCTCCGCTATGAGTTTTAAAATATTGGGCTCGGCGCGTTTTCACCCAATATTTTTTTTTTAAAAACTTATTGCTCGACCAATTAATTTGGGCTTAATCGATCCAATTTTATATCCAAAATCTGGGTAATCGCCTTTTTCGATTGTGCAACGACTTGCGTCATGAGAATAGAGTGGTGATTCATCTTTAAAACACTAACCTCTAACTTCTTATAGGGACTAAATGCTCAGTGTACATTCATAGGCAAAAGTGGAATAAGTAAATTCGCAGTAGTCCGTGCAGAGGCCTCTCAGCAATCTATCTACCTGTGAAACTCTAATATCTCCCTGAGCCTAACTGCCCGAGTGCA
>JAMKCH010052657.1:0-10370 GCA_023653785.1 Ophioderma brevispina
AAGGTCATTTGGGCTTTCCTAGACTAGCTGCCAATTAAAAGGCAATTACTCTTCTTCTGAACCGAGGTGTTAGCCTAGTGGTTAGAGCGTCCGCCTAACAGTCAGGAGGTCGTGGGTTCGAATCCTGGCCGGGTCATGCCAAAGACTGTAAAAAAATGGTACATACTGCCTTCTCATCAGGCGCTCAACATTAAACGAATGCAGTAGGGCAGTTAAAGCGGCACTGGTACATTTTCACAAAAAAAAACATACCCCAAAACAGATAGGGATAGGTTAAAGACTTCCAGGTAATTTGTAGTCTAACTTTAAGTTTGCCGTAACAACAAATGTGTCTATTACATGAATATCATAGACTTGTACTCATTGATATTAAAATCACAAAGGTCACAGACCAGACAAACAGGGTGCATACTGTGGGAATCAACTCCATGTGTTTTGTTGTGTTAAATGCCATTTCCGTTGCCTGCTGAATAAATGTCACCGAAGTCATTTATTATAAAATCGTTCTGTTTACCCATAAGGGTATTGATTTGGTCTTAATCATTTCAGGTGAGGGCTAATGTATATAAAAAATTTACAACCATGCAAAAATATCACTTTTGAAAAATCTTGAGGGCGCACTATTTTTCAAATCTGCCAGCGTCTATATAATATGCGGAGCTACCAGAAGACTAACCCCCTACTGTAGCTTTCACTGCACTTGGCAGATGGATGTGTGGCCTCGAGTTATAGAAACGGAGATAAGTGCCATCCGGTGCGGGAAGGACTTAACTCTTGTTCTAGCAACAAGGCACAGGAATGCGATACCAATTACATACTAGGGCGGTATGAGTATCTATCTTACTCCCAAGTTTTCATTCCCTCTAATTCCCACCAGACCCCCACAAGCTATCCATCTCTTACTCCTCATTTCTCTCTAATATCCCTTCCTCTCTCCTCATTTCTCTCTAATATCCCTTATCTTCACTCACTCTAATACCCCACCAAGCCCTCACCCTATACCCCACCAGGTCCCTAATCTCTCCCACTCTAACAGTCCACCTCTCTTACTTCCCGTCCTTCTCTGGTAACCCCACCCAGCCCTCTAATAACTTACCAAGTCAAGCTCTCTCTTTCTCTAATACCCCACCAGCCCTTACTAATACTCCACCAGGTCCTCACTCTTGCTACTACCAATAGGACTACTAGTGCCTCTCTCTTACTGTCGGTATCTTCATCCCCAACCAGGTCCTCGCTCTGTTCATCTCTTAACTCTCCATGTCACTCTTTGTCTAATACCTGACAAAGCCTCACTCTCTCTCTACAATACCCCATCTATCACACACTCTCTGATTCAAATACATGTACTCCAATCAGTAGATAAAAAAGTAATAAGAACGTACAGAGCTCGAAATGGTAATCTGAATAAAATCTTGGAAAAAATAGCTGAAATTGGTAAAACTGACAGAGCGGCCCAACAAAAATTTTATTGGAAAAATGTTTTCTAGGTACAGCCAATATACCTGACCCACTCCTCTCTCGTAAAACATGCAATTATTCTTCTCCCAATCCCAATGTACACCAGGCTAATTTTCTTTTGGACACACTATATTAAGGTATAAGAAATCAAGTGACATGGCTACTTGGTGGACAGTTACCTTATTTGTTGACGGGCACTTCACCTCTGTCCCAGATTACTTATTTACTCAAACACTGCAAATCTTAATCTTGCATCTGACAAGTGTTTATCTATTTTATGCAACAGTCGAATGGCACACACGTTTGCCATTCATAAATGACTTTGTTCTTCCCTCTGACTGACATGGATGTTGGGTTTGTCTTCAGTGTGCAAGGAGGATGCTGAGAATGAGCATTTAGGTTGTTTGACATGAAGGGGCTTTTTGACATGAAGGGGATTTTACAAACCCATCTAGGTTGGGTCAATAGAAGAGAAGAGCCTTGAATCAAGTGTGTCCATAGTGAAACAATTGGAATTCATAACGGATAAAGTAGGACATGTTGACAAAAGTTTATTCTGTCTAGCAGCTTTTGACAGGAGTGTTTTGACTGTAAAAGTCGTGTTCACACGGAGACTGAAACTCTGGAGTTTCAAAACTGGAGTGTCGATCAGGGTTTTTGACCGCGTGGACACAAATTCGGAATTTTAAACTCCGGAGTTTTATCGAGGATCTAATGGGGTTTTACCCCCTAAAAAACCTGGGGGTGAAGCTCAAACTCCGATAACACTCCAGAGTGTTTTGGAGTGTCGTGCCGTGTGGACATCTTTGGGGATAGCAATGGATAGCGAGTGGAGGTGACCTTGCATAGTCATCTTTGTTGACAAATAATGTGTTTGAATATCATGCGTGGAAGTTCCACAGCTTCTGATATGTTGACTTCCGGTGTACACTCCGATATGAGAAGTGGAGGAGAATGGTCAGGGGGATGATTTCAGAGTTTCGGCCATCGTGTGAACACAACTTGGAGTGCAGTAAAATAATCCGATTTAATTTTTCACCTCCGGAGTTTCAAACCCTTGGAGTTATGTGACTGTGTGAACATGACTATAGTCTGAATTAAGTCCTGTGGTACTATTACGAAAGCACAAACACTGCTGTGTGGAATCAGATAGAATTTTACAAGAGAGGGACAAATCTAGCCAATATTTCACTGTTTGGTCACACAAAATACCAGTGCTTTTTATGTATTACAGCAGGATGAATTTCTTTGGCAGTCCATTAAAGTCATCAATAATTAAACTTATTCTTTTGTCTGGCTTTATTTGAATGTTGTTAAAACCATGAACTATAGTATGTTTCAGAAGAAAAAAAGCACAACACATTTGCCAGGAATCCCAATAGACCCCCTTAATGGAATTAATCTTAAAAGAATACCCAGTTGAATGTTAAATATCTATTTGTATTTATTTTTTTACTGAAAATCCCACCACAAGATAATACATGTACATTCACAGCCTACAAATCATGCATTACTAAATGCTTGGCAATCGCTTAGAGGTGCATTACATGATTCTAGCACCTTCCGTTTTATTTATGGTTCGCTAGATATCATTGAGAAGAGCTTATTCCCAAAATTTCAGTTGATACCGATCTTGCGGTTTGATGTCATGAGCAAATGATTGTATCACAGGTTCCCATAGGCTACTGCACTGTAATTTCTGACAATTTAAAGACAAACATGCAAATTTCTTACAGATACAATCAAATTTGCAAGTAAGAGACTGGGTATACATGCATTACTATGGCTTACAGTTCAGATGATAAAAATCTCAACTCTTTTGGGGTAAGTCAGGGGGGATGAGGCTGTGGATCACGAAATGCCCCTTTAAGAGCTACTCATGCAAAATGAGAAGTGGCTGATACTTCATCTGAAAGTAGAGTTATACGGTCCAATAGAAAAAAAAACATGTATACTGTCAGAATTTTCTGAAAGGTAGCCAGGTTTTCTCAATCTTAACCCTATAATTTTGTGACCATGCTTACTTTATGGTAGATGAGCAATCTTTTTTCCCACGAATTACTAACAATTTGCATTTCCCCCAAATATCATACTGATTTAGTGTGTGGTGATCATTTTTGTTCACAAATATTAGATCTACATGTAAGAAATCTTCACTACAACAAATATGAATATTCTACTCATTCCATTCTTAAATTTATAGCTATTTTTATAGACATTTTTGTTAAATTTATAGGCAAATCATGTAAATCCAATACTCAACCCAAAATATCACAAGTCATGTCACTCTTCAGAAATGCCAGCTGGGTAAAATATAAAGACTAAAATGTACTGCATAAAATCAAAACCATTAGCAGCTTATGGAATTTGGGGTTGAACAAAGATCCCGTATCAGAAATGGCCTCTCCGCTAATATCTAGAAAGTAGGTTGCTCTTAACCTACTTGGGTCAGTGATCAAGCAGTATTAGTCTACTCATTGTTTGTTAAATGATCGACAGACTAGTGCCCAAACTTCTTGGAACTAGTACATTACCTTGGGATCAATAGCGAATGTAATGCAAATTCAAAGGCAACAAACTGGCAATGTCCTTTCAAAGTCTGTGCCTGAATTAGGCCAGATGGAAGGTGGATTAAGACTATATCATTAGCCAAACTAGCACTAAAGTAGTTTTGTTACTGGTTTTTCCAAAAATGGAAACTTGTTAGAAAATACTGCGTTCACCAAACGCATGTGTTGTCTGCCATCGTGGTTTGTGAATGGGGGAGGGGTCACAAAGGTCACCTGAGGTCACAAAGGTCACATGAGGTCACAAAGGTCACATGAGGTCACCAATGTCACCAAATGTGGGACACTACCCAAGGACCATTGTACCCAAGTGTCATGAAATTGATATATGTGGATACACCATAGACGTATAACAGGAAGAAGCGAATCACGTATTATGGAATAGCCCAAGCCCGTAACCTATTTCTCTCACACCCAGCACACTGTGGTGGTTGCACCAGTACTTGCGCTTCGTCACTTATGTTGCACAAGCATATGCACATAAAAATAAGTGCATCATGCCTAAGTTATCAGTGTTGCATTTCCCTAAAGTTCCACTGTCTGATCGGCTGTTTTTTCTGCAATAATTATGCAAAAACCAATCGATGGAAAAACATGCCTCTAAAAAGATTCCAAGCATTCCTAATGCACACAAAGTCTCTGGTTGACCCCTGTTAATTTTGCTTAAGAAAAGAAATATTTGAGGCAGAGTGACAGCATGTGACATCAGTAGTTGTTGTTTTTACTTGGTAAATGCAACAAATGTAAAATACTTGTGTGTCTCATAAATATGCATATGACTTTCCATTTTGACCACAGACACAGACAGACAGATAGACTCACTACCAAAGCAATCCCTATGTACCTTCTTGCAGACAACACAAAAATGACTGGATTTTATTATTCTTGTTTTATACCAGGTTATCATTCCAAGTTATCATTTTCACTATGGACAATGGAAGCCTGTTGAACATCCCCCACTTTGAAGGTTCCCTTCCACCTGTGTTACTCCTTCGATGATTGTCAAAAGAACTCGGCATCAGGCGACTGATTAGCACAAGGCCAATCAACCAAAATATTACTGACTCTTCAGAGTTCACTTTTCTTTCCAATATCTCCACTACAGACTTTGTACACAAAACGGTGCATGTTATGACAACATCTTGTGCATGTGCAATTATTATTAAGACTAAGAAAACAAGAAAATGGTGGTTTACATGTCAATGCTACAAAGTGATAACAAACTAAGAGTGATAACAAACACATCAATTCGTTTGAAATGTGGTGTTATAGAGGCTTCTGAGGATATCCTGGCAGGACAAAAGAACAAATGAATGGGTCTTGGAGAAGATTGGTTCAGGCCTGATATTAAGAAAACTGATAAGAGAGAGAGGAAGCTGAAATATTTTGGTCACATTATGAGAAGAGAGAACAGCATTGAGAAGCAAATCATTCAGGGTGGCGTGAAAGGTCGTAGAGGAAGAGGTCATCCGGCAACAGCTTGGACAGATGGAATAAAGGAGTGGACTGAAAGGAGTATGGCAAAAGCTACAAATTTGGCTAGGGATCGAGGAAAATGGCGAGCTCTTGTGAAGGCCACAGCAGTGCCTATCTATCTATCATCTATCTAACTAAGCGGCCGCACTGAATGCTGTTCACCATTTAGTGCCAAATGTCCCTGTTGTCATTAATTTGGGGATGTCCGATGGCTCCTGCTGGATGTCTCGACAATGACATCAATTAGTTAAGGGGCGACGACCCATGTTTTTGCATGATCAGGGCACCATCTTACATAAGAGAGGAGAGAGAGCGATATACACTTATTCAGCACACATAAATAACCTCAAACCATCCTAAACATGAAACATTTGTCCACACAAAGAGCAATCTGGCTAAAACATGTCTACTATATTAACTTATTCACTCTCATCACCTTTTATAGCATATTACATATAAAATGCCTAAGAAGAGAATTGCTTACTGACAAACAGACCTAGTACTATCAATAGGCTATCTCATAATATTTCAATATGGTAAGATTTCCCTCACATCACAACTGGATAAAAGACATGATGCCACCTTTAAGGAACACTTAATTTTTACATCAACCACAATTGAGAATTAAAATGCTTTCATCTAGTTTTTAGTACTGAAGGTCTACGCAATCATTTGGTACGACAAAACATATTATACACTCTCATGAATATTCATGAATATAACCATGCTATTCATGGCTGATAAATAAATAAAAAATGTTGACATTTATATAGTCGCCTTGTCATTAGTCTAAAAGCACTTTGTAACTTTATTCCGCTATCACTATAGGACATGTCAACATTGTTCACATTTTCGAACAGCCAATTAAAATTGGCTGCCAAAACTACAACTCTCCCATTTACAACCTGGATGACAGTGAGATAAGCGAGAGAAAGTGCCTTACCACAAACCCAACATGTTGCCCCGGCGGCTCGAAATCACAACTTAAACGGTCTCATAATCATGAGTCCTACGCTTTTCCACTGGACCACACATGATTCTGACTACAAACTTATTTCCTTAAAGGAAAAAGTTTGGACAGTTTCCCTACAACCTCGTCCCCAGAGTCTCAGTCAAATGTAATAAAACAAATACTACATGGTTTATATTGAGAAAATAGGGCACACTATTTTTCCCTTGGTACTGGTGACGGGCCATCACCCCTCATCCTTCGGATTCACCTGTAGACAGTACCTCGGGAAAATAGTGTACCATATTTTCCCTCTAACCATATAGTGCTTGTATAATATCCTTAATCAAGTCCAACCCATGGCACTACATTACAAACAAGATAAACAAAAATATAGGTCAGATAAACAAACTGAAATGGACTCCTGATATGCAATATGCAGCAACTATTCCCTTATGCCTCACACGAAACATCACAGCAGAAATCCACTTGAAGAAGACCAAATTTAACCTTTTTGACAAAGAGGAAGATGCTCAAATTTAATAAAAATGACACCTGCATCATATCAATCAGAAACAAGGACGTTGACAGTCAGTATGATTTGTGGGGTGGATTTCAAGTGGCGCTGCTCAAGCTAACAGACCGGAAGTAGAGCAGACACGGATCACTTGCCCTGATTACAACCCAGACAAAATGATATGTTATTCAATACCTGAGAATAATTCACACCAAGACATTCTTGCTATCCGATGATGTCAATCTTGTGAGTTGCATGTCACATTGAGTAAATATAACTCAGCACAGCTTGACTTAATTTACCAAGTACTACAGGTTGTATACCACAAAATCCTTTCTTCATAAAAATCAATGGATGTTTGTACTTTTTGTTGTTGCTGATCTAATAATTGAAATAAAGAAGACATTTAATGCACCACTTTTTATATAAACTAACCTTTTGACTGAAAAAATTAATCCTTTTAAAATTCTTGTTCTCAAAATAGATTAATTTGTTTAAAATACTAAGCTTTGTAAGAAGCTTTAAAAACTACTATTTTCACGAGGGGGGTCTCTAAAAACAAGCTCTGCCAAAAATATTCAACTTATCTTGCGAGGGCAGTTTTACCCCTAGCTTGTTAAAAATATGTGCAATGTTGTTAATTCTCGATGAACCATTGTACATCACTGTTGAATCCCTTTCAACAACACAATAATAGTTAAGATCAAGATTTGTACATGAGCGCAAGAGTAAAAAGCAAAAATGATACTTCTTCCTTTCATATAAAAAGGTTATTATGTTTAAAGGTGCACTTTGTGATTCCAACAGCACCTGTTTTATTCAATGTTCAAGAGATATCCTTGAGAAATATTTATTCACAAAATATGAGTTGATTCCAATCTTGTGGTTTTGTGTTATGAGCAATTGATTGTTTACTACAGTCCCATAGGCCACTGTGCTGTAATTTCTGTCTTTTTACGGACAGAAAATACAAAATTGTGAATTTCTTACAGATACGACCGAATATGCACGCGTCCCTTTAAATGTCCATGTCATTTAGTTACAAAAAGTAACATGCAAATTAGCAGTACTTTCATTGTGTTGAATCCTGCACACAGCATACCCACAACAATTTCAAATGACAACTGAAAGTGTGACGAACAGCTACATACTAATACATGGCATATGAAGCGATCATCCAGATCTAGTGCACAGCATGTACAGACACAGCAGCTATGGGGAGTTTCCGTAACCTGTCCCATTTGACACACTTTTTTCTGACACACTTATGAATTTGAAAACCCTTCACAGAATAAAGCACGTCTATTCCGTTAAGGTTTCCAAATTCATAAGTGTGTCAGATGGGTCAGGTTACGGAAACTCCCACAGCTATGGGTTCCTCACATATCAACAGCATGCAGTCATGTAGTAAAGGAATAAGAGAGTTGTTGAATCATGACCAATAGTTTAACTTTTTATAGTTTCCTCCATTGGGCTATTCCAGATAAATTCCATACCCCATATGGAAGGCAACGATCAATAACCGATAGAATTCCAGTTTTGCCTTCCATAGGGTAGGTATGGATTTCGTCTGTGATGGCCCACTCCATGTGAGTCCAATACTGAAGCTCTACAGGTGGAGAAATCATTCAGCACCTTGACAGGATTTACACTGTGGCCAATTGTGCAATATTGGTTACCCAGATAGTCAATACAAATGTTGACCCTTTCTTTATCCTCAGAATTGGACAGCAGAAAAGCCATCCTTTTGCATCTAGCTCACAATACAGCAGGAAACACTAAATTGCTTGCAGTCCTATATATGCAGTGAATCAACAATGATGGAACTCTCTATTTCTGCATTTTCTTCACTGGGCAGTTTATCATGTAACAATGAGAATTTGATTGGTTTCTCGATCAAGCTCAGCCATCGATTACTGGTTTTTTTAATAGATGGTATGTGTGCAACCAATTACGCAGTATATTGACACACATAAACAGCGCATTTATACCCTGTACCATGGATGTGTGTTTTTTTATGCAAATGTAATTTTTGCAGCATGCACTAACCATGTGATGACTTTTGTCTTGATTGAAACACTGTTATCAAGAAGCAGAGATGCCAATGGGAGTTGGAAAAAAATTTGACAATGGAATGGAGGGAGCGAAGCGAACGGTAATATCGCCCCTACGGGGGGTCCAGGGGCCCGACTTAAGGGCCCCTGGGGCAGGCTGGTGGGGTCCAGGGGCAATGCCCCGATGGGGGTCGAGGGGGCGAAGCCCCTCGAAGCCAGAGCGGTTTCTCGCACTTTGAGCTACAGGAAAAGACCATTTCTGAGAAGAAAATAATCATTAAAAAGTTAAAATTAACTGTAAATGTAAAGAATTGGGGATTAGCTCTGGGTCCAAATCATCTTACTACTCATTGTAGTCCACCTAGGACAAATTTAGCCGTTGGGGTGTATTGCTCCCGACGGCGACACTTCCGGTTTGCGCAAATATTAAATCATGACCAGTGTCCCCCCATTGTCTTCCTTTGAGTGTGACTTTTTTGAATAGATACAATCACAAATACTTACTATCATCCCATGCGAAAGTATCTTGAAGTTCTTGATTCCCCGATGGCTTGTTAATGGTGCCAACTCGGCCGTATTTTTAAGTAAACGATCGTAGTCTCGTGAAAACCGCGCTGATAACTAACCCCACACTTATCATCTTCCCCATCTTGCCTACACATGGAAACCCCCCCCCCCCCACCCCCCCCCCCAAAGACAGAGGAACGGAGGCAGGGAGAGAGGTAAGAGAGAATAAAAAGGAAGAAAGGAAAAGACGAAAAAGGGACAGCCAGTTCGAAAGAGTTGGATCGACTAATCGATACAGCGGCCAAGATTAGCTCCTTTGAAGTTCTTGATAGTTATTTAAATTAATTAATATTCATATCCTTTGTTATTAGCTCCAGTGAGCCCACGTGAAGGTCCAATGTGAAAGACAACACAACACAGAAAGAGGTTCGCCCCGCCCGCATGACTGATGTACGAGTACGAAAATGAACTCGTTGCCAGTGTCATATATCATAGGGACCGTTACCGATGATTTTACTGTTTCATTAACTGAGTAAGAAACATTCTGTAACCACAAGCAATTTCAAAACAAAAGCAGCCAAATATGGAAGAAAGGCTGAACTGTATAGAGGGCATTACTTGTTAAACAACGTGTTTTCTTTACTGTGAAACCCTCATTAAATAATACTAATGAAAGTATTCTGGAAGATCAATAAATCATGTGTAATGTTAAAACATACGCAATACTGCGGGTTTTTGTTGATTGGTAGGCACGAGTGAAAGCTCATGCACACAGGATAAACGCTGTACAAGTAAACGAGCGAGCCGATAAACCCCAGCTGCGTGTGGAACTGCAGAAGTAG
>JAMKCH010052658.1:0-10678 GCA_023653785.1 Ophioderma brevispina
AAAGAACCCTACTACAGAATTAGAATACAGTTAATGAAGTCAATCGTTACCTGGTTCTTGCAAAATTGCAATTTTCTAGCTTGAGATAAAATGGTGAATCCCAACGCAAAAAGATTCCAAGCTGCAGTGACCTGCACATTGCATAAACCCGTGTACAGAGATCGAAAAATGCTAATTAATTAGCGCTAATGATCCCCCGCTTATGACAATACAAAGTTGAAATCTTGCATATACCTGGAAATATTTAAATTTAAAAGTTTACCTGTGTGACTTGAGGTGCACGCATCTCCAGTGGAACTGCCGCATTGTATGGCGAAGTGTAATTGTGCTTTTTGAGGTAAGTCCCACGACTGCCATTAGGTATTGGAGTTCAATCAACCCGTAATTATTTACATCCATATCAATGCGACAATCAGGGCGGCGGGGGGCGCCAATTCAAACATTATGAAACGGTTCATTCACTTGCAGAAGAGTGCGGGCCACTTCAAACTCTCTGGGGACCACCTTGTGGGACCTGTTCTCAGTATGTGACTAAAATACCTTCTTTTAATACACTGAGAAAATTAATTAGTCACAAAAAGGTGTCTTATTTGACTAATTAAAAATTTGTCATGCAATCAGTTGTTTTAAAATCATTCATAATGTACTTCAATGGTGGAAACATGTTTGCTATGTAGCTGGAAGATATCCTTTCCCACTTTGATATTTTAAACTAGTTTTCATGATTACAAAATATTTTCATTGCCTCTAAATGTACACTTTAAAATGACAAATTAAATTACATAATTTTCAATTTGTCCAAATGTTAATTGACAATTAAAAGATGACTTTAGACTCACCAAATGACTATAATTATTTGGCCCAAGCACAAAATGATGAATTTAAGTACACATTGGTCATTTGCTAATTAGTCCTTTTGACGAATTGTGTAATTTAAAAAGTCCTAATTTTCAGGTTGTAGAAATATTTGCAATTATGAAATTTAATTCCAAAAATCTTGAAAACACATTCTTTTGTAATTCAAACCACTTTTTACCACTATTTTCGTGGATTCTAAAAAAAATGTGCATACTGATATTTATGTAGTCAATTAGACACTTTTTTGACTAATTAAATATGTCTGCAGTGTAGCCAATATACAAAAAAGTTACACTTTTTCTATAACTGCCAAGAAAAATTACACACTCGGGGTTATTTTGCTGATATTTTTTAGGTTACATTTTCCTATTTTTTAATCATTGAACCATTCACATCACACTGAATTTGATACCCCTAGAACTCATTATTGTGACTTTTATACCCCCTGTCCGCCTTTGCAGCTATGTCTGCTAGTTTTTTGGAACGAGCATTGGTCCCCGCCAAAATTCAAGAACTCCCCCCAGGAATTATATTCCAAAATATCTTAAGTAATATTTTTATTAAAATAGAACATGCATGCCCCCAAATCTCTTAAGCCTGTAAAAAGAGATACGAGGGCTGCTACTTCTCCACCCCCCCCCCGTTTACCGCCCTCCATCCTTAGGAGCTTCTCAAATCAGTTGCTGGGGGGTAGTAAAGCGGAAAAAACTTGAAGGAGGATTACAGGTGTCGTAGCCAGCCCAGTGGAATCTGAGGGGGGGGGCAATTTCCCGGTGGGTGCAACAAATGTCCCGGTCACAAGCAAAAATTCGCGTCACAGGGCAAAAGAGTCCGAAAAAGGGCTGATTTAACATAAATAATAATATTATTATGTTATATCACCGTGCCATGTTATAGGAAAAAATAGTCAGAGGGGGCACTCTGCCCCACCTGGCTACGCCACTGTTAATAAATATCTAATTATATCTGTGAATACTGTAGTCAAAGCACTTCTACCTGAATTATTGTGTCTGTGAGCTGCAATCTGAAAATGGCATTTTAAAGACTTTTTAAAACATTTTGAATCATATTTTGTTCGAACTTACCCACCCCGACTCGAAAAAGTCAAACCAATAATTGACAAACCTTGACATTCGCGCAATTAATGCGCCTAATTCTGCTCCCTTTTCCGTAGTTTCTGCCCTATTCCTTGTAGCACTGGCCGACCGGGTTCTTGGGTAGAGCAAAAGAATACTTGCACTTGAATACACAGGTTGCAAAGTTTCATATCTGTGTACATTTCATTGGGAATTTTGTCTGATGTTAGATTAAAATTTGATTCTTTAAGCCTATTTACCTACATAAAGCAGTCTTAAGGACACCCTTGTGAAACTTGTAGAAAACTTCGGTCATTATATACGCTTGGAAACCATAAAACGCTTGAAGTGTATCTTGTCCCATGACAATACGGAACTCCTGTCGCAGCTTGTGGATTTTGGTGGACTGCTGTGATCAAACAAAACAGATTTTTATTCCTTTTTTGTCACATTCAATTGCGAAATCACAGTAGACACGTTTTGTAAACATCTGAAGAAACCAAGAAGTTCCATGACCATAATGGCAGATGAAGCTATCAGAAGTTACAGACTGCTGGGCATGAGACATCGGAAATACTGCGAGAGAAATGGGCCAAAGCTTTTCAGCAGGTAAAACTAACAATATTTAAGTAGGTCAGTTGTTTGGTAAGTTTTTTTCGGCCGAGGATGGCGTAGTCTGGTCCACAGCCACGCGCAACGGGAATGGTGTTCATTTCTGTTTGACAAGTTTTCTAGACTGATTTTTTTCCGCTGAACACGATGAACAACCGGCAGATTTATTTGAAAAATGTGCCCAAAGTGGTCCCTATGGGGAACTCGGGGGTGGGGGAGGAGAACAAAGTAACTTTGATATACTGACCAAATTTGGTGTTTTTGGGGGCGTGACAAAGTTTATTAAACATCTTACAAAATCCTCAAATATCTGC
Organism: Ophioderma brevispina; assembly: GCA_023653785.1. Lineage (NCBI taxonomy): Eukaryota > Metazoa > Echinodermata > Ophiuroidea > Amphilepidida > Ophiodermatidae > Ophioderma > Ophioderma brevispina. The sequence goes on from JAMKCH010052658.1 coordinate 2,861, forward strand.
TTATGCCCCAATTCAAAATGGTGCCCAAAAGTGAGTTTTTTGGAGCATTACGTTGTAATGATGACCATTTTGGGCGATTTTTGGTTTTCAATTATAGTTGTTGGTACATAGATGGTTAAGACAAACTTACAAATCCAAAATGGCCTGCCATCGTCAATAAGATTGAATTTCCAAAATAGCTGTTGTATGTCAGTTTTTTCAAACTTTTGTTGCAAATGTAATTTCTTCAACCTTTGGGTGTGTGTTGACATTTTTCTGTACTTTGGTGTCTATCTATTTGGTCATTTACCATCCCAAGGTGATGGTTTTTTTAAATAAAAGGTGCTGCTACTTGTCATTTTTTGAAAATAGCAGCCCATTGAAAAACGATTTTCAAGTCATTTGTTATAAATTGACCAATTGTGGTATTTTGTGTTTATTTATATCCCTAATCGGCCATGAGAAAATCTGACATCACCGCAACCAAAGAGAGGTAGCTGTTTTGTTTTTGTCAGATCTCAGGAACATTTTCCCATTAACCCCAAAGCAGGGGTCCGCTTCCGTGATGTTTTGTTAGGTGGGTTTGGAAGCGATTAAAGACGTTTAGGGATATGCTGTTCGTCATCATGAGGGAAATAATCTTTTTTCAAAATCAAAGGCGGCTGCCAAATGTCCACATTTTTCAAAATTGGGCCGCCAAAACAGACCTGTAATAAAACATTGTTCAGAATGCAAACTATGCCTCTTTTCCCGACAGTATACATAGATTAAAAAAATGTCACAGCATTCTTACCTGACCATAGTGAAGTAACAGTATTATTACTATCGTTTCCCAAACAAGGGTTCTCAAATATGATCCATCAGCCATCAGGGTGTCTGGCTGCTTCACGAATTCTGCAAGGCCCTTGTCTGTGCATTGTTGCTCCGGCATTGGCCAGACCAATAAGATGTTTCCATTGTCGTAGTGAAAAAAAAATAAGGCGAAGGAGAAACACCTGCCTGGAAAAAGGGGGCGGAAGCGTCAGAAATGATGGGCGTAAGGGACAAGGAGCAAAAGGAAGGCAAGTGACCCATCAGGGGTGGAGGAGAGGGGATGCGGTGGAGGGACGGGGATCCACAGAGGCGAGCTATTGTGTAATGATTAAGGCAGAAAGCCTGTTCCATCAATTACGGTTTTGTGTGTCCTGATGTGCTTCCAGGTATCCTCCTGTGGGCACTCCCATCTTGGAATCACATTTATGTAAGGCTGTTAAACCCCTTTTTCAGCATCGTTCTCACCTAATTTCACTCAAAGACCCCATATTTTGTAAAATTTTACGACTGTCACCCATAGACCCCTATTTTGGTGGGAATTTTGAAAATTTTCACCCAAAGACCTCTATTTTTTAGAAAATTTGGCAAAAAATTTACCCAAAGCCCAATTTTTTTTTCGAAAATGTGGAAATTCCTCACTCAGAAGCCCATAATTTTGGGGCATTTTCTGCTTCTCACCAAAGACCTCTATTTTTTCCAGTCCCCTCTGTTTACCGAATGCCCCTGGGAATCGCGAGCCTTACCCCATAATCAAATTTCATATTTGAGTGCCCCCCCGGAGGTACGCTGCAAGAAAAGCTTAGATCATCCGGTTCTTGTTCTCAATCTGTTTAGACATCGTCATTCTGCCCAGGAGGAGTCAGATCCAGGTGGAAGGTGCTCACCAGGTTCAATAGCAATCGATGTTACTTGGTTGATAGCAACTCTTCTTGTCCACAAGGTGACCTCCTTTACTCCTAGAGACTGTTTTAGGGGTTGACTTTACTTAAATGCCTCCTGCCGGCGTATCACAGGGATTGCTTCGTCCAACTCCAACGGGCAACTTATACATCCTGCAGGAATTGCTCCACCAAACATCCGTCGTAGTGTAGGCGGCATGAGCATGCAAGAGCGTAGCCTGCCAAGTATCTAATGTAAAGCACCCTATTTCAGGACATGCAAGAGACCGAGTTTGCTAACTGCCTTAATCGAGAGAGATTTTTTAATGCTGGATCAAGCTTTTGATCTTTCCCATACAAGTCAAGCATACTCCTGCACTTGAGTAGCACAGGGCAAGTTTCGTCGATCGTAGGGTATTGTGCGAGCACCCTTTCTTGTGGCCAGTGAGTTTGTTCAAGATGTTTATTGTTTGGAACATACTTTACCTTCATCTTCTTGATGTGAGTCTTATAATAGAGAGTGCGGTCAAGGTAACTTCTAGGTGACAGGATATCACAGTGCTCCAGGGGTTTCCAGACCAGTTACTTTAAAGGCTGACTCATAGATTTCCGAGGATGGGGCCCTCAATTTCACAAAAAGTCCCATGATTTTTGCTATAGATAATGCTAGATAATAACGTATGTGGGTGGTTTTCCTCATACAATGAATGAGTTGCCGCCCAAGCTTTGGAGAGGTCTCTCTTGACACTGTGAATCTGCATCTTGTGCGGCTAATTCCAAGATCGTCCTGCAAATAAAACGATAAGTTCCTGCACTCCTAGTTGGTCGTTGGTAGATGTTGAACAAGAGAGTGCGAGCACGATCCCTTTGGGATAGTCCTTCTTGGCCTACGCCATCGATCTCCTTCACTCTATCTGGGAACAAAGAACTCTCTGGTCTATTGCGGAGGGAAAATTACTTACCTAATGATGCAAATATACTTAGTGGACTTCTCCGAAAGATGCCGATATCTCCGAAAGATTTATATTAAATTTACCACCGTAATTATGACTACCGCCCATCCCCACCATCAGTACCACACATTGCTCAACACTACACCTACTTCATCCGCTTTTCTCTCTCCGTCTCTTCTCCGGACGTCAAACAGATAGTCATTGCGTCAATTTATCCTTTCTCTTTGACAGGTTTTTTATGCCGTATGCTATAACTGTTAGTTTAGCAATTTATCTCCAATTTAATTCTTTATAACTGCTGCGTTTGGATGGTCCTTTGACCATTTTATTTTATACTTTCTAGCGCTTTCAGCCGCCCCAAAACAGTAATAGTTTATCTTGTTACGTCGCCGATTGGCGGCCAATGTTGTTTAGCTAAAAAAATACTATTAAAGCCCGTATACGACGTACTTATAGCTTTCTTTTCTTGATTTCTATTTAGCAGGTTTATCAATACTACCTGTACAGCTTAATTTATTCACTCAGGCCTTTTATTGCTATTTAGACCGATCCAGTTATCCTTTGTGCTCCCGTATCGGTTGTTTTAGTTATCAGGCATAATGGCCTGTCAGATTCCCAGGCTTTTATGCAAAATCGCCCCCGCGTAAATCATCTAAGGTCGCCGCGAGGGGCAAATCTAAAGATCGACGGTGACTTTGGGTCAGAGGGGCATAGGGTTTGTGTTTCCTTAGTTTAGTGATTACCGAGCCGCGCCTTTGCGCCTGCTTCTGTGAGCTCTATACATAAAGAACCGAGCAAGAGAAAATCTAGCTCATTAGAAAAGCTCGGCAAGATCAGCAAGAGGCACGAGTAGCAGGAATAAAAGCGGCTCTGACACCCAAATAGGTGCCGAATCTTTTCGAATACGGACACGAGTTGTGCTGTGGATAAAATCGAAAGCCAAGAAAAAGGCCTTGTTCGACGGTCGTTCCACTATGGTTTTGAACCCGAAGGCACTGTATAAAACGATTGACATAGGATGAGAACATAACAATGGGCTTTTTGTGCCGGATGGTGGTCTGGCGATCGGACATACGATAACACAGATACATGAATATCAGAGACCAACAAGCATTGTAACACGAACGAAAGTCTCGTACCAGATATCAGTCTAATTACAAATCCCATCATTACCGACACAACCTCTCTAACGAGTTTATTTTCTGTGAACAAATCCGATAATTAACCCGCTCTCTACGATTTTATTTCTCGATCAATCCGATAAAAACAGAACACAGCCTCTCTTACGAGTCTATTTCTCGAACAAATCACATATTTAACCGAGCACAACCTCCTAACGGGTTTTATTGTCGGACAAACCCGATTATTAACCGAACACAACTTCTCTAACGAGTTCTTTTTCTCTCGAACAATTCCCATAATACCAAACACAACTTCTCTACGAGTCTCTGTTTCTCGATTAAGTACTTCGGGCCGTCCTAGCCCGAATCGGTATCTCGGGCAGTACACTATGAGCTTATACACTCTCAGCACAGTTGTTCAGAAGCTTCATTCACCAAAGTATTTGGAAAATACACCTGGTTGTTGTTGTGTATGATATATGGTTCCCAAAGCACACAAGGTCAGTCCATATCAATGTTATGTACGAACCCGCGGAACTGGTGTCCTTGGTGCGTGAGCATATTGTAACTCATAGGGAGTTATCCAGGGCGTTCATTGACCCCGCTACAATCCATACAGATCGTTGTACCTCCTTTTATGACACGATCACCTAGTAACTCGGACAATAGCGCGACCCTCGCTTGTTCTAATAGCGTTCGGCGGGCCCCCTTTGCTTTCCCAAAAACCCTAGTTATTCAGCCCGAGCACTTTTCTTCCTACTCAATGGAATCCCTTTCAACTTCTGGCCTGGTAAGAGTTTCTATTTCAAACAGCCTCAGTCCTTTCAAGGCTTGTCGGGAATTCAACCACAGTAGCTCACAAGCCGGGGTGACCGTCGCAGCCGGGTGCTTCTCGTCTTAGTTCGGGGGTCCTGATCATCTTCTCATCCCTTGTCTGCCCCCCTTTTTTCCAAACTTCGGTTCGTGATTCTTCGGATTCCTTCGGGGTGAGGGGGTGGTGCTGTTGATCCCATCTTTGCAATTCCGCCCAGCTTAGGAGGAAAGCTTTCTCTTCTCTATGACAATCTTGCGCTGAGTATTCCTCTTAAAATGCCCATTCTGTCGATGCCAAGTACAATGTGCGGTGCTGGTGGAATAAGTTGTAGGATCGGGCAGAATATGAAAGTCTAAGTTGACAGTAACCTCCGTTCAGCATATTTTCTAATTTAATTATTATCCTATAAATTATAATCTGATTTCTATTGTGAAATCCATTTTTATTGTACTGCAATTTCATATATTGCATTTTTCATTGTTGAAAGGTGATGATTGATGAAGAAAATGATTTTTTTTGAAGGAATTGTATAAATAAGGCGCCCCTCCGTTCGTGTTATCAGTCTTTACACGATATTCTTCGAGATGCCAGAGTGGATTTAATCATACTTTTCAGGACTCCGTCCTTAGACCGGCTGTTTCGGAATTTTTTTCAAATCTGATTTCAACAGAAGAAACAGATGGAATGGAATTTTTGCCGCACTTGATGAGTGAGTTGTTCAAAACTAGACCTTTTGCTTAGGGACACTGGCCCGTACCATATTCCTTTCGGCTTTGCTAGTCTTGAGTGCTCTTTATATTTCCTCTCCCCCTTTCAGACCAAACTATCTCCTGAGGAATGGGAGAGCTTATCGCTCCAGGATAGCGATTCAGCTACAGCGTGGTTAGCGGCTGATTAGGCAGGCTTACAATTGAAGCAGTCATGGCTCTGTCCCACGATACGGGCCCCCAAAGGGGAAATTTGTAGACGATCTTCACTCTCACTATTCCAAATGGGATTATAATATTGAGTCCGTTTTTACTGAGGAATTTTCCTCGTCTCTTAGAAGCGGGGCTAAGAAAGTTCTGAATAAGTAGACTGTCGGGAAAAAAATCTCAAGCCTTCGTCCTCCTTTGTTCGTACAAGGGGGAAAGGGGGGGGGGGTGGGGTAGTAAAGCGCCGTGCAGTCCTCGGCCCTCCATAGTTCTGCAAGGGTCGTCAGTACCACTTCGGGTGTCTCGGGTCAGTTTCGGCTACAAACTAGGCACTTTTCTGTCTCTGTTAGGCCTACGAAAAGAGTGGTGTACCCGATCGCAAAAAAAAAAAAAAAAAAACAACAAAAAACAACACCTGGAGCCGCGGTTTTTTTTCGGCCATCTTCTTAGATAATCAATCTTAATCTCTCTATGCATATATTGAACCCAAACGATTTCGCAGGGAAACCTTAGCACGGTTCTCAAATCGCCGATAAAACACTGTTTGGGAACACTGGTGGCAATAGGGCAACCCTCATTCAGGTTGACTCTTTATGCAACATTTAGTTTCACCGCTGTATTCCGTTATGTATATGGAGCCCCGGACTATGGGCCCCACCGGACTAGATCTGCTTTCACACCGGAACTCGCTCGGAAGTTCGCCGAATCGAATTACTTTCGAATCCGGGTAGTGGATTTGCCAGCTCGATACTCGAATTTCCGGATATCACTATAACAGCACGTGTAAATCTTAATGACGTGTTCCCTATGTTGCTATGAAGACACATTGCAAGATCATTTTTTTTTTTTTGTGAACTTATACATAATTCACCATATTTATTATTTCAATCCTTGCAATCCATCCTAAATTCCTTCATATAAGTCGTAATTATGGATTAGTCTCACCCATTAGGCCTGGGTTATTTTCAATGTTTTTAGGATGAGGGAAACACAAAAATATGGCTTTAAAATCTACGCCACGAGCGTTGGAAACAGGTCGGTGCTTAGTGTCGCTACCGTGAAGGCCACAATTACACGTCTCTCTCAAGATTGAAACTTCACAAAAAATAAAAGCTTGTGACAACTCCACTGATCAGGCAATAAAATCGTACATCTTCTGCTTGATTATGTTTAATTTCATCGGTCTCACCAATCAGTAAAATATTAATGGAATAATTCTTAGCAGCTGACTCTTGAATTCTTTACTTTTTTCTTTTTGGCCACATAAAAATGATGAGCAGGAATATGATATCGCAGACAATTTCGGAATTCAGCTCCACTAACGTGAAACAATTGCAATTTAGACTAGTGTAGCGGTAACCTGCAGCTGTGAAAATAACGGCTTTGACGGCTGTGGACACATCGCTACGAAATACGGTTTCGTTTTGGAAAATACTGAATCGTGTAATGATAGACAGGGGAACACGTTGGCTACTAAAATTCTAACGAGTTTGAATTTTGGTAAGGTTGAAAGGAAAGAAAATGTTAGGGAAGTGGCACGTAAAATAATCACAGCGCCATTTCAGTTTGTTAGAAATTTTCCCCATAGGGTTGTACAGTGTGCGCAACGAAGAGAAGGAAGGACGAGCAGTTCTCGGTTACGAACGCCATTTTGTGGGCATTCTGCGCACGGAAATGTTTGTCAGAATGGGATAATTACATTTTGCCGATTTTGTGGTAAAACTTGTATTTTATGTATTTTGGGTATTGATTTTTTATTGATTGGCTAACGTGTACGGCGGAGTTTATGATGGAAAAGCCCCATCTTTTAGCAACATTCACCCGATATTTTTCCGCTACAAATTTAGTTCATGTAGCACATTTTTAAACCCAAATTAAAATTCTATTGGTTTGGCAGTTTGCAAAAATTATACATTTGATTTTCATAATTGGAAGGGTTTCCGAAAATTTTTATGTGTCAAGTGAATTCTGAAATGTTAATTTGCCACTGTTTGAACAAGTTGATCATAGTATATCCAATGAGTTTTCATATGGTATGTCAACATGTGTGTCGCTTCCTTTCCCAAGTTATTTTTAGCAAACATACCAAAATTTCGAGTCAAGGGTACCCGCTCGAAAAATAGCTCCGGGTACCCTGGAGCGTGACTACCCGAAATTTGCACCCCTACTGCTGGCCTCATCCATAGACCTCAAGGACAACTGACATGTTCAAATTCATTCATCCTCCACCACCCCAATGGTGAGGTTCACGAGAACAATGACTTCCGTTGCCTGCCATTCAGGCTGTCAACAGCTCCCAGAGTTTTCACCAGAATGGTAACTTTGGTCGTCACGGGATACACATTC
>JAMKCH010052659.1:0-10229 GCA_023653785.1 Ophioderma brevispina
TACAGTGTTAAAGTGCCCTGGGGGCACTCACCTATAAATGTATACGGGGTCCCAAAAAAAGTGGTTTGCAAACAGATAAAAACGACTGAAGCTGTGAATTTGCATTTTTATGGGGGATTACAATTATACTCTTTTGTACCAACTGCAAATCCATGGACAATCCGCCCACGTGAGCCAGAGGATTGAATGGATATTAAAGGTCATCTGTTTTTCACCCATCCAATGGGATTTACAGAGTTAACATCATTTAACGAACAGTCTTCTTGTATACAATTACAAAGAAAGAGCGCCGCTCATTACTCTTATTACTGAATGGTGGTGTCATATTTGTGATACAGCTTGGGGAGATTTCGGAAATTCTGAAATGTGGTTTGACGTTGGAGAAGAGACTCAGGTGTCAAAATGATATGCGCAATGATGATAAATGGGAAAATCCGGTCTGGTCTCGGCTATCGGAAGCTGAAAAACAGAATTTAGAATTTCAATAAGACTTTTTTTTTTAATTTTGTATTTTGTGTTAGTAACGTTGCGCCATGAGTCATCCCGGAAATTGAGGGTGAAACAAGTATCTAAATAATTCTTAGATATGCCGCGATATAATGTGGACTAGTGAGGATTGTACTTCTGGTCGGTAGTACTTAGATCATCCGCGAACCCACAGTGTCAATCATGGCAAGGTGACATTTAATTTTACAAAGGTGACATGCAATGTGCCATGGCTATTTTCCGGCAGTGGAACAAAGTTGAAATGGGAAATGCAATGGGGGTATTGTATTGCTGTCATAATTATATGCGCTGAACCGTGTTTTGGCGCGTCAATGCATGGTTGGCATGGACACGTACCAATTGTACACACAGATTACTCTCATTCGGTTGTTGGTATATTGCAACGAGGGGAATTTGAACTTAGGTCAGTCAGGAATTGTACTACACATGCGCGAAATGCCGTCGGTGACTAGCGTCGTGACTTTTCACTAGAAATTTCATTACAGGCTTCAATAGAGGTGAGGTTGTTGTGATTTTGTTGTTCTGTGTCGTGTGGACTATTCCAGCCATTGAACTGAACTGCGTATTCATGGAATACCATTAAATATTAAATAACACTGAGGGAACAACAAAATGTACATAATATTAGTGTTTTAGAATTATTAAATGGCAAATAGGGCATTAGAAATAATAAACACGCAACGAATAAGCATACAGTCGTCCTTCTCAATAATATGATCAGCACAACTTATCTATTGTGTTATATCTACCTGTGCAGTTTCCATGATAAATAGCATTTTGCTAAAACATATACACTTGTAAACTAAGGAGCACATGTGTTGAATATCATAGTCACATTAATTGGTACAGAAAAGAAATCAAAATAGCTTAGTGATACTGAAACCCTTTGCTCGCGCATGGCCTGTTTTTGCCAGCCATATTTTAACAGCCCAAATGTGTAATGGCACAACAGATACCAGTACCTTTTTCTTGACGTTTCTCGTCTGTGAAGGTTTTTAGAATACACAGTGGAAATAATGTGGCATAATTGTCTTGAAACTACAGACTAAGAGAGGGGATCCCAACATTTTATTAATTTTGTTACTAACTTTACAATTGACTGAACTGTATGAATTAGTAGCATATTCACCTTTCAATGCACGCGATTGAAGCCCACAAATTCTATTGATGTCCGATAATCACTAACTGTGTAATTCCACTTGGAAATGGATGCAAAACCGATAGTATTAATAATCTTTATATCTCTGGTTTGCGTGTGCGATTGGTCAGATATTTTCACAATTATACGACGGTAATTAATATCCTCCATGGAAATAAAGTTCACAGCTTTAGCAGTTTTGAGAAATCGTAGTTGTCTGCTTGCCCCACTTTTTTTGGGACCACCCTGTATGGTTGTAATGCTGGCAAACCCAGGGGCACTTCGGTGACAGAGGACTAAAAAATGGGGTCTTTGGGTGATTTCAAAATTCAAGGTTGATGCATGAGTAATGGTTGATGCCTGACATAAATACTGTGGTTCAATAATCTCTCAATACTAGAGTGGTTTTCCTTTTATATCTCAGTATTACTACTAACATATTAAGTCTAACATCCGCAGCTAAGCGATGGTGTCTTTTTAAAAGAATTAATTCTTTGTCTTTTGTACTTTGCAGGTTGCTATTTGATGTGACTGGAAGCTTTAGGTTTTCGTTTGCCATATTATCTGCAGTATCTTCGTTAGCTGCCGCATCCCTAGCATTTGAAGACATTTGGGTGGTATTCACAGTAGAAGTGTCTGATTAATTGGTTTCATTTGTCGCCTTTAAGTCCGGCTTTAAGTTAAGTCGAAGAATTTTAAATATTACTATAGCATGATATACAATACTGTACATTCAGACTTAAATATAAGCAATACTGTACAATGTAATAACGTAATATATAGTAATATAATATGACGGAATTTGATAACGGTCTAATTTGAAGCCTGGCATTAAAAATGGCGCAATTTGTTAAGTTTTACCTGCATTTATTCCACGAATTAGATCAAGAAGAACCGAATTGGCCGTGTATGATTATAGTCTTTGTTTTGTTATAAGACCTTGTAACTTTACCACTCTTAGAATATGGGGCCCTCGGTCGAGCCGAGTTAGGGGTCACTGCTGTAGTTTTTTGACCACCACATGCTCCAGGAGGCAGGTCTCCCTCCACTAACTCAAAGGGCAGCATTATTTGTCTTAGCTTTTTTGGACTTAGAATTTCCCTCTAACCTGTGAAAAAGATGGCAGTAGGGCAAGTAAGAGAGATTCGAACCCATGTGGATATGAGGTCAGCTACCTAAACCATACACTTCTCGTGCTAGCGTCTTTTGTTGTTATCTTGTTTTCTCGATTGCGGTTTTCTACAAATCGGGTTCGAAATCGGGTTCGATTTCAAGCTCTGGAGCTTGTTATTTGTAATAACATGCACACTCGGAAGATGGGGTCACACCGGAAAACCCACGCGGGGTCACAGGTAATGGTCTAAAATAATGTCCTGACAATTAGATATAGCGGAGCGATTGTTATAGTCTGATGAAAACTTAAGATACAAATTCTATGGTGTCAAACTATGGCAACATATGTATGAAGAAATATAGTGCGGTATGCTACCTGTAAATGAACTTTAAAAATTGATTGCTCGTTTACATCAAACATTTTATCATACATGACATTACACAATTTATTATTTTTACACAGCAATATATGATATATATAATTCAGATATTTGATTTTCATTAACTGTCATTTAAAATTTGTATGCCGAACTGCATTCGTTTTAGGGTAATTGCAAGAAGGCAAATTTGAACAACAAAACAACAAAAAACCTACCCCATGAACATGTTAAGATGATCTGACCAAACACTAGTTGAATATAGAGGGTACCTCACCCCCCAAAAAACGGACAAGTCAAGCTTTAACCTGCAGGTAAAAATTGCGGCAGACGCTCCCCATCCTACGCCGTCATTTCCATTTGAAATCAATAATGCTGCTTCCACAACATGTTGACACTTCACCACCAATACACATAAAGATATGTATATAATAGAAAATATTACTATAAAGCGACGAGTATCAGTTCAAATTTGTTATTTGTTTTCTTCATATCTTTTTGTAACCATATTCAATTGGCACTGATGGCCTAAAACTACTAAAATACATGTACTAAATCTTGGGCGTAAAGCACTGATAACTCCTTCGTGTAATTTCTGCACAGAATGAAAAACCAATATAGACATGTTTAGGGATATGAATAGGGTTACTAGTCTTTATTCTGTATAAGCTTGGTTGATTTCTTTCTTCAAATCCTATACCAAGGATAACAAACACTCCCCATTATATTGCTTCGTATTTAGCAAAGCACTGATCAATCAACTAGTTACTCGAAGTTAGGTTAAAGTGTGATTCAGAGATTTGACATTTAACTTTTCGTGTATTAATACAAATAGTCAACTAGGAAACTAAGATAGTTACCTAAAAATGCTCAATTCCAAAGTTTGAGATGATTGGGATTTTCGTTTTGATGCCGTAAACTTGATGTGATAACAGTTGCCATAGGATAGGCCTATGTGTAAACAAAAATTCCGATCCGGAATTTTATAACAAAGTTGTGATTTTCTATATGAAGGACTGCGATTTGAGAGCTTAGCCTTTCACACAGTGCATTATATATGGACCAAGCATTATGTACATGCAAAAAATACGTTTGTTGAAAATTTAGGGCGCACTCTTTCAAGAAATCTCTGGAGTCGCCTTTAATGGCCCCAGAGCAATCAATACAGCCCCCCATTGGAGTTTGGTTAACGCTCGTCCCAATAGACGGTTTGACACGGACCACAAAGTGTTTTAAATATGTTAAATTAAATTGCACAACAAATTATTTCGTTATCAATACAAATTTAGCCTGTTTTAACCCAAAAAAATTGTTTTTTAATGTTATATATAATACTCTAAGTGTAATGCTATATAATAATTCGCTATGATGGCGGTCGTGAAAATAACAGGCTTTCGCGCGTGACTTGGTTAACTTAGCTATCGCGGCCTCCGGCCGCTCGAGCAAAGTTAACAGGTTGAAGACGCTCAAGCCCTGTATGTTCACGAACGCCATCTAAGCTAATGTGATCTATATCATCATAAGAACCCGCGAGGATTGTGTGCCAGATTGCAATTCTAATCCTTGGCCTTGATAACATTTACGGAAAATAAATCACTACAGGGGTGGTCAGCACTCAATAAATGAATAGCTCCGCTCTGACAAAAACGGTTGCCACAAACCTTATGCTCCAGGCAGGAGTTGGTGGTGGTTTGCAAACAGGATGTCATAACCAATATAATATCCTTCGACATAGACTTAGCGCGACTGCGGGACTTCTAGTTTACTTCTGACAAATACTGTTGTTACTGAAAATGTAGGATTGCCAGACAAACCCACTAATATACTCCGCCTAAAAATCAGACAGGCGTGATGTTGAAATGGCCATCACCGTGCTCAAACTTGCTTTCAATGAACGCGCCAAGCAGCTGGATCAATCTCTCAAACAGCCACATCATGCTTCGTTATCAATTGCATTACGGACAAGGTCAATAAGCAACAACATTTAAACGCCGAACAACGCTCTGGCATTTACTATTATTATTATAATTCACTACAATTACTAAATACTTTTTAAACCGAATTTATATCGTTCGGATTTTTGGCGGGGAGTATATAATCCCTGACGGGTTTGATCCTTGCAATGAAATATACGAAATTTGCAGTTACTTACCAATTTTTTTAATTTACCAAAATCAGAGGATGTCATCGCATAGATAATTATTCCAATTCCACCCATATGAAATGGAAATATGTTTTAATAAGAGATGAAGTTTTTTTGTGGTGGACCCCCCCCCCCCAGGTTTAAATGACATTTAGATTTTGTCTTGTATTATTTAGTCACTCTTCATCAATGTTCCGGAACTGTCGCTGCGGCCCGATTTCAAAGCAACCCTGTTGCCAGTTTAATCGTAGTTTCCAACATGGCAAACTTGTACACTGTGACCTGGTGTTATCGTTCATTCTTATTTGTTGTACAATAGTATGACCATGCTATTACGCGATGTACCGTATATTGTTTTATAATGTATTTATATATGTCTGTTTATTTATTCTTCTTTCGTGTCGTTTTGACTAATAACCTATTATACTATGTATAATGTAATTGTAAATAAGTGGATTATTACCACCCATTACCACATTAAACCAACAATCAAACAGGCTATTTCCCTTTTGGATGCTACTACTACTTCAATATTAATTATGCATTTAATGCATTCCTCTCAACTGTCCGTGTAATGGCTGACGGAAAGACTTTTGTATTGTCCACACCTTGAATTCGGCCGCCCATTAAATAAACTGCCACGTAATGGATGTGGTGGCAGAATAAAGATTCATCCCCAGAAGTGACTTTACCTTTGGAAGACAAAATTCACAAAATATAGAAGCAGGAGCATGGACCTAGGTCACACATCATCGTTCATGTCCCTACTACATCTAACCTTTGACACAGTGTGGTAGTTAGTATGTCCTCTCTATATCACTGCAAGGTAGTTTGGTACATCTACCTTTTGACACTTTGTTAGTTAGTAGTACCCTCTATATCACGGCAAGGTATAGTTTAAGTGGTCTCAAATTGTGTCACTTTTTCACTACTGGCCAATTTAAGTTTACAAACCAGGGGGTAAAACGTTCATAATACACCAAAAAATTCATGTTTGAAATTTAGGCCATATATCCCGTCTATTCATAAGAATCCAAAAATGTATAGTTTGTAGTACCTACCATCTATGATCACTGGTTTTAGAGTATTAAGTAAAAATGGCTAAAATGTAAAAAAAAGAAAAAGGTCATTTCCACTTGTACAGGGGTCAAAAATCCGATTTTCTCCAATTTTAGCAAACAATGAAACAAAATAATATTGCTCATCAAGTGTTAAAATAAGGAATAATAGTTTGTAGCATCTGCACTGCATAGTTATGCTGTTATGTGACAAAATAGTCATGGGGCAAAATCGAATTAGCATTGACCTTCTTTGCCTTTATCTCGGTAAGTAAATATTTTTAACATAACCAAAACTATAACTTTTGGGGGTCCTCTTTTCCTCATGCAATAATTTGCAAGTATTTAAAATACAATCCGAGTAACTTTCAATGTTGACCCCGTACAAACTTGAGCATTGACTTTTTCCCGACTTTTTTTAACAGTTTTACCCCTATAGACCACCACAGTAAGCGGAAGCCAACCCGCATAATCCTTTGCGCTCAAACCATCTATCGACTGAAAAAAATTCGTGTTGACTCCAATTTTTTTTGTTCGGCGCCGTAATTTCCGGTCAAGTGTACACACAAAACCTAGCCTACGTTACAGTAGTACATGGTCACGTACGGTATCAATGTTAAGTACCTGCACCAGAATGTGAAATTTTGTCAAGACCTTATTTATTCAAGTTCCAAAGAAAAACCAAATAAAAGTAGATAATATCTAGCATGCTACAAATCTATAAAATGTTGCAGGGGCGTAACCAGAACCTGACCTGAGCCTCGGGGGGGGGGGGTTGGGGGGGGTGAGGGGGGAGGGCGGGGGAGCAACCCACCAAACTCAAGGACCATTTCCCCATTGACTGATACGCTTGGAGGAATGATTAACGTGCGAGAGAGGCGGAGCCTCCGGAAGCAGCTCATGGGTCATGGGTTTTGCACCATATTAAAAGTTAAAAAAAGAAGTGTTTCAGGGCACAAAATAAGGTCACAATAAATCCCTCCTGCCCGCTTTCGTCAGCTCCCCTCTTATCCGGTTGTGGTGTTTTTTCTCACCGTGCTCTCATTTCCCTTCTTTCCACTCTCTTGTGATCAAGATATAATCCATTTGATTTCTATGTCAATCTCCTGGGCTCCTCCATGACCAATCGCTTGGAATGGAATATTGAAAAAAAGGTGTGCTAAACACACGATTATTTTCTGATAGAAAACTCCTCAAGCCTACTCTCCCCCTTTCATTTCTGGGGCAAGGCCAAAATGACCTATATTGATGACTTTGTTATTGATTTACCAATTTGGCATTCCAGCTCCAAGTAGTATTGTCGATGATGTCCGTTACAGAAGAATCAGTAGTTGGTGCATACACTTAGATAAAGGTAATATTCATAATAATCAATGAAACATTTAAATTTATAATTTTCAATTAATGGAGGATCCCAAGACAAACTTGATCTGTGTCCTTAGGTTAGAAACCAACTACCCATCCTCTTCGTGCCTCTCTCCTTTCCTGAATAGACAACCATATTGCCATTATCAGTAATAAATCTTACTTGCCCGTTCCACCAGAGGCCTCTGCAACTACCAGCACTTTGATGTTATTATTCCATCTCTCGCTCAACAATCTGCTGCTTCCCCGCTGACATACTTCGCACTTAAAGGGCCAAAGTTCCAAATCTTAGAGGGGTACTGTTCCGTTCTCTCCTGAGTCCGTCGGGATAAGACTTTACAAAAAAGGGCCCTTCTCCGTTATCATCTGCAGGGGTACTACTCTGAACAGCATTTCTCTCTCTCCCCAGTAGCATTGTACGTATCCTCCTGCCTGCGAAGTCCCACACCTTCACTTCTTCGAGATACCTCTTATTTATATGATACAACCCCGAAAAAAACAACTAGTTCCTCCACACCCGCAAGTATAGAGGCCACTTCTGCTGCTCGCATACTCGCATACTTATCACTCCTATAAGAAATGGCCCTTGGCATTCACACACCCGTTTGACCACATCCCTGGTTCTCCGCCTCTCTGGCCACGTACAACAATCTGCTGCCCATTGTTGATAGGAAAATCATTGAAAGCCTCAAGATCAAAAAAAGGTAAATCCGCAGACATGACGTGGAACATGACATAAACCTTGGAACACATGTTGCCCTGCCTTTAAAACACAGCAAGCACCTGAACTAACTGCAGTGTTCTCCAGCAGTTTAAGGACATAGTCCGGCCGGAAAGACAGGTATTAACCTACTTACCTACCACTGCCACGCTCCACCAGCCTGGACGCGGCTGTTGCAGAACACAAATTGCATAAGCTGCCATAATCTCCATAACTGCATAAAGCTGCATAATCTTCATAATTGCATAAGTTGCATAAGCTGCATACGTGCATAATTGCATAAGTCATAAGCCTGGGCATAAGTGCATAATCTGCATAAAGCTGCATTAGTGCATCATCTGCATAAGTGCATAAGCCGCAGAACTGCATATCTGCATATGTTACAGGTCGAAAAACAACCTTCAGTTTACCACTCAAGTTGGCAGGGAAAACCACACTAAAAAGACTTCAAAAGCTAACGCTTTTTTTCGAGTTTATATTATATTTTTAGTTGTTGCACTTAATTCCATGGCTTACTTAAGTGAAACGTTGTATTCTATTACCATTCAAAGAACGAGTCAGACACAAAGTCAATGGACATACATTTACCACTAACAGCAAATAATTACATTTACAAGTCCTAACGAGATACAGACGATTAACTAAAATGAGAACATTTTAACGCGTCTGGGCCCAGATACATTTTTATCAAGATCTTTAAATATCCTGAGGATGTGGCCGTCCCAACGTGGAGGTTCGCAATTCACCTGCGGACAGCGAGTAACTAATACAATCTCATATGCTAACGTTTCAGGCACTGGAGTTTTACCAGTAGCTTTGACATTACTTCCCAACTGGAAGGTTGAATATTAACTGGTTCCATAAAGTTTATGAATGCTGCCAAAAATGGTGTCGTTCCCCAAAACCGGGGCCGATATTCAGTCCATTATATTATACTTACAGAAGATAAAACCATGTTGTAAATACGAATATGGAGTTGAGTAAACGACAGTTCTTAGTAGTTATTCCCACCACAATCCCTGTGAAGTTTACTGTAACCGCGACAAAGAAAACAGCCAAAGTATAACAAGTCTCGGCCACTTGTATCGTGATTAATCAGTCCGAAGTTCATGTCCGAAAGGATGGAGAGATGGAATCCACCCGTGTTGTCGCAACGCTCCACAAAGATTTCTGCTGCCTTTCCGACCGCATGGTCCGAAGAAAATCAAAATGCCCTCCTTCAGAATCCCTGGTCTGAAACCGTGCGAGGGCGTCAATCCAATTTATAACATTGTCATGAGCGGTAGGCCATTGTCTGCTCTTTGTCAATTAATATATATGATAAACCAGTTTACCTATAGCCTCTCATTTTAATATTTAAATACATATAGGTAGCATGAGATTAATTAAGCATTTTAGTTACTCTACAGTGCATAATAACGTTTATGAGAGCATCGTAAAAAACGTGTTTGTCAACAGGCTAAAAAGTTTGTTGCCGCCCTGTGCCCCGCCAGTTTCTGCAATGGCAGTAATTTTAATTCTGCCTTTGAATATTGTATTTCATAGGTGCATTCAAATCGCTAATCGTTGGCTTAGGTATTGTGTTGTGTTGCTAAAGACCATTGATTATCCTTGATTGCGTTCTGCCTTCAGTGGGGTGTTTTCACAATTGCATCTGATTCATCACATGCGGACCTTGGTCATTTCTGAAATTTGTTCTTACGGGAATGTACTTGTTTATTCGGCAATTGATTCTCCATTTCGTGTGCCCCGGTTTACTGTTAGATGGTTTTGATACATCGTCGCTACAGCATTGGTATAAAATCTA
>JAMKCH010052660.1:0-10288 GCA_023653785.1 Ophioderma brevispina
TCTCAGTCCTGAAGATAACTTTGTCCAGCAATTCAAGACGACGGGGTTGTCCCTCGATGACACTAATATTTCTCAGTATCAGTCTGGGATATAATCGCCACGATTTCTATCTGTCGCAAGTGTCCACTTGCAGGACCACAATTTGGAATCATATTTTGATTCCAAACTCTCTTGCTTGTGTTATCTAAAATAATATATATTGTCATGGCACTATGTACTGCACAGATCTACCATGATTGCAGATCAAAACTAGCTATATCTATACTAGCTCCTGGTTACTGGCAAAGTTCTGAATTGGCTCTCTGTATTTGTTTTCCAGCCAGGATTCCCTTAAATATATTAATAATCATTAAAGCAGCATCATGCATAAACATAGCCCAACTCTGTCCATTTGGAACTCCCATAAAAGACATCATCTGCATTGCATCTTATGACATCATGGGAAACTACCTATTTTTAAATCTAAAATGATCTTAAAGCGTAAACAACTTGACTCATTTTCTAAATTTAGCATTTTGGGGAATTCTGTTCATCTATTGCACAATATTACAAACAAGCTAAGACCTTTCCCGTGAGAAATGCTCTAAAGTAAAATGGAAGAATAAAATATTTTAATCACAAAATGGAGATTAGTATAACAATAATAATACTATAGACCAAGGAGGATTAAAATAAGGAGATGACACTTGTGGACGAACAGTGGTCCCTGGACCTTGGTTTACAGGGGGCGCTATAACGACACGGGTTAGATTTTAAGGGGTGAGACACAGCACTAAAAAGTCCAGGCAAAACTCGGGGATAACAATACATAGGCGATAATCTTGTAGACTATTTGGTCTTAAAACGTAAAATTGGCGTTATATGAAAGCTGTGAATTTCTGAATTGCTATAATATAGAATATATGGTGAATTAAGTTCTTTTTACAAAAGCAAATCGTAGAGAACTAAACTGATTTCCAGGGGATTTCAATTGAAGGGACCCGAGTGTGTACACTCCAAGGGCTGTAGCAAAATATATAACCATGAATTATAAAAATAGATTAAATAAACCTAAAGAACATTAAAGGGGCTAAATTTTGATACTAAACATACCAAATTCGACCTTGAAATAACTGAAATAGGCGCATTTGAAAAACAAAATAATTAACATTGTGAAACATTCAGTGTATGGACCTTGGTGCAATCGAGGGCGCTATATATAGCCGAGTCTTGCAATGCGAAGTTCGTTACTATCATGATTACAAACGGTGAACACACAACTCTATACCGTGAGGTTAATAAATACAGGAGGGACCATAAATTTCGTTGGTATGCACGAACTTTCGTATTTTGCCATAGCCATATTGAGGGGTAAAGGAGCAAAAGACGACAGGCGCTAAGTGTCAACCCCCTGATAATACTATAACGATAATGAGAGATACAATATTGGAAAAAAATGAGAATGGGTAAAATTCTAGTCGTGTGGTTAAATGACGCCGTTTTTTTGAAGTTTGCAAGATTTCAAGTTCCCAAGTATGCAAATGAGGTATTGCTATTTATTAAAAAGTCCCAAGTATGCAAATGAACTCTTTTTAGAATAGAATCTCACCACATCGCACATCTCACCCAGCATGTTTGTTACGGAATAAACCTCATTTGCCTCAATGGGACTGCTAAATGAAACCTTTACCCTCTTGGGCACTAACGGAAGTTTTTTTTTAGTTGAAGCACAAAAGTGTTAAAATGAATTATTGATATAGCACCGACATAACTTTCAAAAATACGATTTATTTCGTAAACGTTTCATAAGGGGAATGTCCCAAGTATGCAAGAAAGTGTCTGATCGTGATCTACTTTTGACTGAAGTTTGGTGGTTTGATATCTATCCTGGTGTTTTGACAGTCAAGAAATTAATTAAAACCATAAGAAATATTTTTCAAAAACTTGATTATAAATTCCTTCATTATAGAATCCAAGATGGCCTCCGATACTCTAAGATGGCTATAATTGATAAATGTGTCTAACCTGGTTCTGCAATGTTTGTGTATTAGGCTAGCGGGCAGATCTCATAGCGTTTACAAAGGTGACGCGCCCCTGGGAAGTACATACATTTTCCTAAATAAATTCTCTAAAATTATAAAAATCAGTTCTACGCGTGTTCTCACGAATAGTATGTGCACATTTTCTTGAAAATGAATTAAATGTCATCTCCTTTTCCCCTGAATATCAGTGACCAACGGATGTACACCACGTTCCATCGACTCCAGCATATAACGGCGCTATTGATAAGTAAATCCGTCCGTTACGACTAGGACAATGAACTTCAGATTCTCTGGAACTGCAGAGCCATTGTTATTGTCCATGACGATGATGCTATCACCACCCGATTTAGATAGATCCATAGCCTCGCTCTCAAATAAAATAAAACTTTGATCGTACATTTCATCATTTATTGAAAAAGGAAACAAAGATGAACAAAATCATGAAAGAATTGTTGCTTGGCAAGCTGTGACCTAGTACCTTGGAGCAGAACCAAGACCCAGTGCTTAATGCAAGTGTGAGATTTTGACCACCACTCCTGCTCCTGGAGCATATGTTGTGGCAACCGTTCCAGAGCGGAGCTATTCATTATATAGAGTGCAGACCACAATAGCAGTATCAATTTATTCCGTAAATGTTAAGGATTAGAATCTGGCACACCAATCCTCCCTGGTCTTGTGGTTAGGTAGCTGACCTCATGATACAGGTTGTCTCTGGTTCGAATCTCGAGACTGCCTCTTTAAAATATATAAAATGTTCATTATTTTTTCAGGTAAGAGGAAAAATTCTAAGGCCAAGAAAAAATAAGAGGAAGGAAATAATAGCGTCTGCCTTGAGGTTAGTGGGGGGAGACCTGGCTCCTGAGCCTGGTCAAAAAAATACCTGCGTGATAAACTTTAATCATGTTTAGTAGAAACATCTGTTCGCTTCCATAAAAGTGTGTTCGGCACCGGTTTACCTGCAATTTCATATGGTGAAATTGATTTTCGATTTCTGCTAATAACGCGGTAAATTGAATAGAAATGGTTTTACGCGGCAGGTTACGGGTTTGGTTTTGAACAAAGATGTTGGTCGCAGTTTGCCCAACAACTTTACTCCCATGAAGTTTGTTCACCTTCGTTTCCCTTTCGAATAAATTATGAAATAAAGGGATAAAGTTAATTGAACACACAGTCGAACCTCTAACTTTATTTATTCGCGAAAGAGCATAGGTAATTTGTGTTCCACATCATGAAAAATAGCTTAATCTAAATCGGGGTGAACGTATATTACCTGCAATCTTTTCAGTTGCATGGATAATGACAATGGCTCTGCAATTCCAGATGAAAAAAGGAATCGGAAGTGTTTGGTCCTATGCATACCGAGCAGATTTACTTATCAATAGCCCCGTTATTTGCTGGAGTCAATGAATCATGATATACATCCGTTGGTTACTGATATTCAGGGCAAAATTTGACATTTAATTCATATTCTAGAAAATGTGCACGGGCTAGACGCGAGAACACACGTAGAACTGATTTCTATAATTTTAGAAACATTATTTCGGATGAATTATGTACTTCCCAGTCCCAGGGGTGCGCCACCTCGATCCTTATCCGAACATATTTTTCTCTTTGGCCTCATAGCCTTATATCCCTGTCAGTCAATCGGATCAGTTTACATACCATTAGGTAACCAGAGTAATCGATACATGCACGATTTCATCCAAGATGGGTATCCAATATGGCTGGAAGTAGCACTTACAAAGCTTCGAAAAATCCGATCACTAATAGTCTAGAGATACGCGTCTCTTTGTTTTTGGTAAGTTTATGTGTCCATTGGCATCCATATTGGGATATTTGATGAATAACGACTCAATGACACTTAAGGTAGCTTTATGGGATTTTTGGAAGTGATAATCGAACTAAAAACCCCAAAAATATATCTTTAACCTACAGCGTGAATGAATTACTGACCTTTACTGACTGACATTTACAGCCATATTGGATGCCCATCTAGGATGCCATCTTGCATATAATCAATCACTTTGAATATGTTGTGATATCTAAATTGCTCTGAATGAGTTAGTGATATACACAAACATTACAGCTCTTGGCTATATGTAGTAATCCTTTTTATCATTTTTGAGCCATCTTGAATGGTTTAGTGATTTGATTATCAAATTATTGAGTTATTCATAGTGGTTTCAATTAGCATATTGATTGCTTTAAAGCATTAGTACGTATACCAAGTTAACGATCTACGGTCAAAAGTCAGATGCTTTGTTGTATTGGCGGCCATATTGAATCCGTTAATGAATCATATTTTAATTGGTCAAGATGGGTGTTTTGATTGGACAGGCAAAAATTAAAACTTTTGAGTAATTAACATTATGTGTTTTTAGTGTTTTGGTGGTCATTTTGAATTTTTGCCTTTCTTCGAAAATGCTCAAGGTTTTTTCGTCTGGCATCCATCGGATTCAGAGTCGGCATAAAAAACTGGTCTAAAAACAATTGAAAAACATCTAATACAACAAGGTCACATGATCTGTAGCCTGTTGATTTTTCTAGACGTTTGACACATTACTCTGTGACAATTTATAAGTCTGATAACACAAAAATTGTTTGTTGCAATTTTCTTGTACTATAATGCTATCAACATATAAAGGGTTATTTGATTTAAGTATTTTTACTTTGTTTTGCCTCCGAAGGTATTAATTTAAGCAAATAAAGTCAAATAAACTCCAAGATTTAACCCTCGTCTACCTGAGCCATTTTTTGTAACAAAACCCCCGAAGGGGGTGGGGGGGGTGTGTGGTTACCACCCCCTGTGATTTTTGTTACTGAACACCCGATTCCTGTAAATTTGGTACCAAAGAATAGCTTAGAGTTTCTTCTTTCCATTGGTACCAAAACAAGTACCAACATCCCCATTATGACGTCACTATGACGTCATATGTTGAGGAAAGTCCGAAAATACTGAATATAGGGTGGAAAATGTATATTTCGCAATTTTTGTGACTCAAACACCTTATTATAGTGCTAGAATGCTCTCATTGTATATAACTAGTCATTTCCCATCCAATTGAGCCAAAAACCGCATGATAATCGGATATTCCTAACTTTTTTGGCGAAAAATTGAATTTTCCCCTATGTGTGTCTATGGAAATTGACAGTTTTGCTGACATGCGAACTAATGACCGTCTTGGGACGTAATGATAGGTTGCACCCCCTCCTATCCATCACCCTGTAATTACTTACCCCGGTGGATGTTTGTTTTTGGCTGGAAAGGAGCGGAACATGTCATTAAATAATATTAAGGTGGTTGTTCCGATTTATGTGTATTGTGTTCTCTACGTGATATGAGAGCCGGCCACTTGCAATACACCCATCAAGTAACCGTGGAAAACAAACGTGCGGTTTGATGGTAGACGCCATAATGCATGTTGCAAAGCCTATCAATACTGTGCACCAACGGGTTACCCACTAAACGCGCCCACGTTTTGTGTTTATATCTTGGGAAATGAAATGGATCGAGGCTCCAATTCAGGACGGACAATTGAGAAAAACAATACGGCCTCCCTTCATATGATATCAAAATCCTAACTACTACGGGTGTAAATCAGGGGGGGTCCCAAACGGTTTGGTCATTTTTTTGTGACCCCCATGTCAGGTCTGACAATCAGATCTGACACAGAATAATCGGGACTACCCGTAATAAATTCAGGTAAGGGATGGGCGAAACTATATTAAAGACACTTCAGTGATTTGAAAAATATGAAAGTTGAAGGAATAGCTTTAAGTGAAGGATAAGTCTGTTTAGTAAATTCATCATAAGGTTACCTTTCCAGCTGTAGATGACAGAAAACGGAAGAAAAAACGCCCGCAGTGTTCCAAGTGACGATTCCCCATTCAATTACGTGTTGTAAGGTCCGTTCGGACAGTAATGAATAAATCTCCGATTTTGTCCTCTTATTAAGGTTGATTCTGGTCTATCATTTTGCAGGGTATGTAGGATATCTGTAATTGTACATACATGCAAAAATCTGATTGATTTTGATGATTGATTTTTTCGATTTGCTGAGTTAGCAATCAATGATAGGTCTTTAAGGTATATCGTCAACGACGTGCCACTTAATCTAAACAAGAAGAAAATGGACGGGCGGGTTTCAAATTTATTGTTGGAACAGAGACACAAAAGGAGCGAGTCAATATCATTCGCGCGGGAGTTCCTAATCGAAGATTCCGGGAAATTGCTCGTGTCCGCGTCAGCCTGCATCTGCAATGTTCAAGAGACGTTTCCATGTTCCTTTATAACACTGAAAATGTGTTTGTAAACATATTGTACATATATGCAATCAGACGGTGCGAGAATTATGATACCAGGTGAAGCAAGCATGATGTTGCTAGCCAAACAAGAAATTACAGTAATTGCCGTATACAATTTTGTTCTGCCGGAGAGTACAAGGGCATGAAGTTTTCGAAAGCTTTCGAGAGGTGGGGGTAAAACCGGAAGCCTATTTTTTTACTAGTCAGACCCTATTACGAATAAACTTACAAGCGGCTGCCATAGACCGAGGTATTAAAACCCGCAGAAGGAGGAGTGGTTGTGACCCAAGGCTAAAAATAGCTAGCGTAATTCCAAACTATATGGCATCCGTTTCTTATGCATGAGTTCGTGTGTTTTCTCCATTTTTCCGGAATTCCCGATTAGGATTAGAACTCCCGCGTTCATGAATTATTGACTTACTGGGCTCCACCTTAGTCGAAGTCTTCGGTCCAGGTCTGTCTTAGTACGATACGCGTATAGACGTTATATATTTGAAATAGATTTCGATGTGTGAGGATGGCATGTCATACCAACCCCCCCCACACCACCACACCACCCATAAAGGGCATATCGGCTTAATCCGTTAGTCTTCCGTTGACTCCCATTGTCGCCCATAATTGGACCCGGACAATAGGGAGAGAGTGCAAACTAGCATAGCACACCACTTTGAATGGGAGGTTTGTTTATAACCTAGCCGAATCTGTAAATCAAGTAAGTAATATTCGTATGTTCATAAACTTGCTTGGTTCATGTTGTTTATCGCCGTTGTGAGTAAAAAAATGGTGCAAGATAGCTCTATTTCACGCGATAAGGACCACTGATACTAGATTTATGTATGTATGCAATACCGTGCACGTCCATGTCTAAATTCTAAACGGGATGAATTCCCAACAAAAATTTCCAATTAGCTCCAATAAACAGAGCTAAACGGAATGATAAACCCGAATATAGGCCGTGGTCAGATATGTCAGATCTGACGTGGGGGTCACAAAATGACCAAACCGGTCCCAAAGACGATCTGAACACGTACCTTTAATAATTTGCACCCAAAAAAAGCGGGGTTTGCAAGCCGGGCGAAAAAACCTTCGTAGACGAGGGTTCATTTATTTTTTTAATTAGAAAAAATAATCGATATCACCCTATCCCGTTTGGTGCATGGGCCCGGGAGGGGGGGTCTAGGCGACCAAAACTAATTCATATATCGGACAATAGCAAAAACAAATTTGAAAAATATTTAAAAAAAGAAAAAACCTAAAAAATTACACCCAAAATAAAAAAAATCAAATGTTGGGTCCCATGGAACCCCCATTGGGCAATTAAAGCAAATAAGTAGCACATTTTTGAAGAGCGCCCCCAATTTTTCAAATTTTTTGAGATGTTTTTAACGGTTTGCAATTGGGTACTGGGATAGTATAAACTACACCTGTGAATGGTTAAGCTCGAGAAAATGTCTGGGTCGCATATGAAGGACATTTTGTAATTAGAATAGTTAGAAAAAATATGAAAAATAGTCGGGAAGGAAAAAGGAAATAGCGCCATGTACTTGTCTAACGCTCATCTATAATTGTTTTTGGTTTTCAGGCAAGTAAGTTAGAGGTCATTTTCTTGAGTTGGCCCAATATTTCATCATGGACGGTCAAAAGGCTTAGCATTCCCAGCTCTGCCGTTAGTCTGCTTGTTAAATGTTATGCTAAATACCATGTGAGCATTCTCGTTTGAGCAGGTAGGTGTAGTTTCCAACACAATTACCAAACATAGCTGTGCAAAATATCAATTTTGAAAAATTGGTGGGGGGGGCGCTCTTCAAAAAATTGCTATTATTGCTTTAAGTGTTTTTTAAAGGGGCATTTCATGATCCACCTTCCTTCACTCGACTTACCTACTGCCACCTCGTTCTCGACTTACCTAATGGACTCTTTTTATATATGAGAGGGTTTGATTTAGAAGTTTAAATTAACAGTTGAGGTTTTCTTCCCAGCGACAGATGTTCCAACGATATTGGTTCCAAAATGGTGTACCTATGAAATTACCTGCATCGAACCATTAATACTGAGATACTAAAGAGGAGTCAATCCTTAATCGATTTAACCACAAAATTTGAATTGTTTTTTTGACGATTTAATCGTTTTAGCATTATATATTTTATACATCCACCATTTCTGGCTAAGACGGCCAGTACCATACTGTATTTTTTCTAATGTTTTTACGGGAACTAACCACCATTACACCAAACGTGGAATGATTCAGTGTTAGGCGTCCCTATAGAAAGCACGCCGCCAAAACCACCCCAGGAAGCGCAACACTAAGCCATTCCGCGAATACTGGGTAATTTATTTATTAATATCTCACTACGGTTTTTCACAGAATCGACTTAAGTGTTCAATATTAGGTTTTGAGTTGGATCTCTCTATCGAAAGATACATTTTCATATCAATTTTTTACAAACTGTACAGATTTAATCTTTCAAATTTCGCTATGTCTGATCTGTTTTTAGACCAAGATTTGTTGATAATATATTTCCCTACGGTCAAGATCACATTGATAGCACGACCAACATTTTTCTGTTTTCCTATCACTCTGTAACCCAATATTAAAAGTTCAAAATTGATATCAATGTTTGTATTGAATGCTGAGAGTATTGCATGAGCAATTTTTCTCCATAAGTATTGACATGTTTACATGTGATAAACATGTGTTCGTAATTGTCTATAGCATTACATAGAAAACAAATGTTAGAATTAAATGTCAGAGGGCAAGATATTATGTAGAATTTTAAAATTGAATTCAACTAGTTTCATATGAGTTGTCAGTTTAATAGTTTGTTGTAACCAAATCGTTTCCCAGTGAATTTCTTTTCCAAGGAAGGCGTTCCAATATTGTTCACTGAGTGCACGACTCGATTTTAAGTCAACTGATATGGAATAAACTATTTTACAACAAATCTTGGAAAGATTTTCCTGCGTGTATTTTGTACCATTCCAAGTAATTATATTTATATCTCTTTGCCAAGAGTTGTCTTTGTTTTGTCTAATACATGTTCTCCATCGTCTGGGAATGCTTTCAAGAATTACTTTGTATTCTAGGATACCACTTGGAGTTTTCAATATCTCTCAAAAGCTCCTGACTGATATAAAATCACTTGAATTACACACGTCTCCGATGTAGACTAAGTTAGCATTGATCCAATGTTTCCAAAATAAAGTATTATTACTTATAATGTATCGATTTCCCCAAATTAGTTCATTTTTAATATCTACGAGAGTTAATGGTTCATTATACACACGGTGTGACTTATGCCAGCATGTGATAGTGTTTTGGTAGAATTTAGGAATATTTCTGTTACACAAGTATGGAAAATGATTTTGATGATTCAAAATTCATTTTGAAGAACAGTTTGTCTAAATGATAGAGCGGAATAAGTTTCCATCTTGCAAAACTAGGATTTGCAATTCTTTTAACCCAATTTGTTAATAGTGCATCACGTCTTGCATTAGTACCTGGTATTCTAATACCACCACTTGCGTAGTAATTAATCACCCATGTACGTTTGATTTTGTCTCTTTTGCCATTCCATACATGCCATAAGAAAGTAAATAAGATTGTGTCAATTTTTCTAATTACACAATCAGGCGTATCGATTACACTTATGTTATAATATAACTGAGAAAAAGTGTCTTCATAACAACTGATTTACCAAAGAAAGTATCAAATCAATCAATCAAACTTTATTTCCATTCACTACACATTATAAAAAGCAAAACAGTGATATGGAGGAGAAGAGTAAAAGGACAATTAGGCCCAAAGGCACTCAACCCCTTATAACAGAACACACAAGAAACACGACATCTATTCCAAAGAACAAGAAACGAAACAGGACACCACAAGAGACATGCTCCCAAGATGATCAATTATTATATTGAGAGATAAGGTTTTCTTTAAATTGGTTTCGAAAATGTTTTAC
>JAMKCH010052661.1:0-11288 GCA_023653785.1 Ophioderma brevispina
ATCTAAGATTCATCAAATGCTTTATAAAAGTATCGTTGCCCCACACTTTGATTACTGTGATGTCGTTTGGGGGTCTTGCAGCCTTTCATCCCACGACAAAGTCCAAAAACTTCAAAATAGGGCTGCCAAAATTATTACTGGTGCCAAAAGATTCGACTCGAGCACTGCAGCCCTACGGTCTCTCGATTGGAATAACATCAGGGGAAGGCAAGACGTACACATAGCTTCCAACTATGTACAAAACAATGAATGACCAAGCACCAAATTATCTCATGAACAGATTCAATATCAAAGACTCGGGTTACTCATTAAGGGGTTACAGAAATGTCACCATCCCCAAACCAAAAACAGAATTCAAGAAAAGATCTATATCCTATAAAGGTGCCACTCTTTGGAATTCACTCCCCGATACAATAAAACAAGCTAATAACATCTCGCAATTTAAAATGAAATATATCTTACATAAGAATCACAGCTCATTATATAACTCATGCATGGGCTGGTTCTCTTACGTGTTTTGTAATTCCTTTGATTTTTAGCCAGTGTATAAATTTATAAATGTATCATTGTTGAATAATTTTACAATCTTAGCCACAAATATATTTTGTACATTTCATTCTTGTATTCTTATTGTAACTACTTTAAATCAAATTTTTAACATGTTAGAAAAATTTTATATTATGCTTTGGTATATTTCAGATCAGCTATTTTGTAAATCCTTTATATTTTTCTAATTTGTCATGTTTTGATTTTTAAGTGCAGTGTTTATACTATTGTAATTTTGTCATAATTCTTTAGTTTGATTTTACCATTGTTTTTAATATGTTTGCTTGTTGATATTTGTATACGGACCAGGGGAAGAACAACCCCTTATTATTGATTCTGGTTACCGTATTGAAATAAAGTTGTGAAATGAATGAAATGAAACAGAAAGTACAATACATTATGGAAACATTCTTGGTCAAATGCCCCAAACCATCAACAGACCTGAAGACGTTTGATGACCTGAATTTTGCTGCATATGATAGCAATGACCACAAGGTGAACTTTGAGAGAACAGCTTGAATCTCAACGTATGTAAGAAAACATTACTACCAACAGCAACTGTGGGTCCAAGGCCAATTAAGAGATACATCCATAATTATTAATTCCTAGTCTTATGGTTTCAAAGCAGGGGCAATTTGCTAGTCCCTGAGATTGTGATCTCAAAAACCCGAAGGCCTGCAAGATCCCTGCACACGTGGCAAATATTCTCGCAAGAATGTTTGACCTTGATGCAGGATGGCTATGATCAAGTGTGACAAGTATTATAAATGTAAGACATGTGATCTTGTAAAAACCTTTACGAATGAACATTGGCCTGATATCCCTGGACTCGGTTATATTATGAGCAGTGAATTTGGCAGTGAACACTGTACTTTGGCAAACAAGCGTGCTCCTTTGCCTGTGATAGATGGCATTTCTTTTCTATTGGTGTTTTCCTTTTTCAGTAGTCTTAATCGAGCGCCATTTTTTGAATTTGAGTATTATTACATACTTGGTGAAGGCTTCCCGGTTTCCTGTTCTCGGTTTCGCGGTTCTCAACTGTGTAATGCACATACAAAGACTGTCTGGATGTCATGTATTGTTATAAAAGTTTCTATTGCTATGCCCATAACATGTAGATGGGAGCTATATGTCTTGCATAGAATGGAATATTACTAATTACTATGAACATAGTATTGGAGAGAATAATAATGACTACTATAGTAATTGCGTTCAAATTTAATGCATTTCAGGTACACCACATTGGTAGTTAGAAGTTTGTATCCTCAGTACGAAAGCCTTGAGAGAGTGATATGCATGTATTTGAATGCTAGGTGGTCCTGGAAAAGATCTTGCTCTGCTGGAGAAGGCCACATATAGCGGTCCATGGGAGAACACTGGTGACGGTCGATATATTCCCACCTATCAAATGTCCTGACCTTGTGCTTTATTGTATGGTCCATGGCATAGGCTAATCGCAGTGGGAACTGACGACGCTCTAATGGGTTGAAGGGTAGATTTGGGTCGGAAGGAGCAAGACGGGGTATTCTTGGAAGTAGAACGCGTCGGCCATGATGTGATCTCCAGGCAACTTAGCTTAGCGAGAACTTTGGTCTTTAGTAGAAGGAGTCGTGTCATTCTTCTTTGGTGTCAGATGACTTGTTTTGTTGCCACTTCGTTGGCAGTAGGGAAGATGGAATTGACGATGTTGTCTGTATGATATTGATCCATTGAAGGTGGGATAATCAATTTGCATTCTGTTAGTTGGTTCAACATTGGCTTTGCAGTTCACCATTGCCCAGGTGTTGAGAATCCATGTTGCAAATTCGTGTTCCTCAGTTTGGCTCTCTTTTTTGGTAAGGGAAGATCTGGTGATGTCTGGCCACAAATGGAAAGCGTTCAAAAAGTGGCTCACTAGCTTGCATTTTGAGAACTCTTAGGGAACACTGGAAAGACCAGTCCTGAATCACCACCTAGAAGAAACACTTTGCCTCCAAATGGCATATCATAACCTGTAAGGTCTCGTAAGAACTTGTCAATGGCATGTAGTGCATGGACTGGTACCATAGAGGCTTCATCAATGATAATTAGATGAAGAGCCCTGATCATAGCTGCATGTTTAGATGTTGGAGATATGTTGCACGTGCTAGTGTCCAAGATAGGGACTGGAAGTTTGAATAGGTTGTGCACTGTTCGACCTCCACGGAGAAGTGTGGCGGCGATGCCTGTCCATGCAGTAGCAGCAACCTGAAAGGTCAAACCAAAAAAGCACAGAAAATGTAAATGTATTGGAATTTAAGGTTAATGTGTAATGTATGCAATGGCAAGAAGTTTTGTGAACAGTACATGAATGATTGGTGAATGTAGATAAATTACCTTGAGGGTATCAGCACGTAATGCAGCCATTAAAGTGTTGTACACCATGGTTTTTCCAGTACCGCCAGGGCCATCGAGAAAGTAAGCTCGACATTGAGGAGGAGCACCTTGCAGGACATCCTGTATAGCTGCAGTGATTGTGTCAAATAACAGTTTTTGTTCTGGGTTCAGTTTGGCGAGGTTGGTCTGGGCATATTCTGTTTCAGCAGCAATATCAATAGATTCTTCCACTTCACGGACAGCTTGTATGGCCGGGAGACCAAGATCTGAACATGACAGACCTGTGAATGAAATAAGTCCACTATAGATCAATGTGTAAATTAGATTACAGGGACATCTAATTTACACATTGATCTATAGTGGACTTATTTCTCACAATAATGAGTGTGAAGACAATCGTAAGATTAATAGTAGTGTACAGAAGTACTGAATTCTGGTGTGTGTATTTTCCAAGATGTTTCAATCAAGATGCTGGGCAGTGTGGCATAATTTTTAGTACTTTACCTTTCCGATATTTAGGCAAACAAAGACTGATTGTTAGGGGTTCATGTGATCAAAATAACACTTAATGCAGTTGTGCTAGTAAGTATACATGTGTATGGAATGAATATGGTACAGGTAAAGTAATGATGCTATATTGATAAGTGTTATAAGAGTGATGTGTTACAGGAAAAGGAAAGAGCACGTTTTTCACTCAGCTGTAAGCAAGCTTGACTACTTTGTGATAAATTATATGCCTATGGTGTCATATGATCTACTTACCAGATTGTAATAGAATGGACTGTATATCTTGGAGAGCTTGGTTTTCTGCATCAGTTGAAGATTGGTGGCAGACATAGTCCTCCATCATGGATTGTTTGTGTGTTGTCCATAATGTCAAGGGATCTGTTGGTTGGCATTGAGTACAGATGGTAGCAAACAATGCTCGTAATTGGCATGGCATCTGGAATGCTGATGCTTCTGTTAATGCATTGTGCCATTCGGTGTCATCTGCTAGAAGACCGAGATGTTGACATGCATCTTTGAAGGATTCACATAGATGACCATTAATTGTTCGCAGATTTTCAAAGCTGGTTGCCCCGGGCTTATGCAGTAAAAGCAAACGGAGGTAAAAGCGTTCCTGATTTCTTGGACTTGCTGAGTATATCCGTGCTATTACTTGCTTGGTTGTGCGTTTCCGAGGCTGCCATTTCTTGGTTGATCTGTTGAAGACATAATGATTAGGAATATCTGAATAGAGATACTGTGTAGCTGTGTCATCTTCCTGATTTAATTGGAACCATGCAGTGAGATGCGTATGCTGAACAGTGGCACGGTCTAAGGCTTCTTCTTCTTGTCCGCGACGGAAATAAACAGGCTGCTGGAGGGGTAGGTGAAGTGCTAGTCTTGTGATAGCATGAGACTGGTAATGCATATGGTATTCAGATAGACGCCAAAAAGCTTCAGGTGCACTGACGTATCTGTAATGGATTTGAAATAAGATACATAATGGGATGTATATGAAGATCAAACAAAAGATTGAAGTTGGTATGGTATTTTTCATTCACATGTGAGTCACAGAATGTGCGTAGCTAGGTACTTTATTGATGTGTGGGTGTTTGCATGTAGTTGTATGAAAATATGTAGTGTCTTCATATTGTGGGGGATGAGTCACATCTATGAGATAAGGTGATGGGATTATTATAGATTTATCTATATGTTTGGGTGAGTGGTGCTGTTGCAGGGATGTGTGGCTGTATAAGATATGTAATGTTTTAAAATCTTGTTGAAATGAAATGGAACAAATCCTTACCGAACATCCAAGAAAGTAGAAATTTCATCATGGTCTGGTAGACTTGTCTGCTGCACCTCTATGTTAGCACAATCGTGGCCCTTGTATACATATTTGAAGATATATTTGACACTTTTGATGGACATGCATGCTTCCAAATTGATATGCGCCTTATATTTCTTTGATAGCCATGGGTTGTATGGAACAATCCATCTGTTAGTGAAGGGAGAGAGAGAAAGGGAAGGAGAAAGATGATTTTGAGCAATTTTACCATGTTACATTGTAAAATAACCTATCTATATAATAATACCGGTGGTATTGAATAAAGGTCATAGTAAGAGATAAATTTGCCAATAATGTGGTTGACGTTTTTTGCATCTTTTTATTTCTTTTTAAATATTATAAATTATTATGCATCTGTGGTGCAATACCACAGTGCGATTTGCGCGTACCGCCCAACACTGCACAATACGCAAAAATCTCGGGCATTCGGTAGCTTTTGGTCATGCAACTCGTCAAGCAAATACTCTGTTTTATTAGTTTTGAAGCAATTTTAAAACTATTTTGGTCAAGTCAGCTTCATGCATAATCTATATAATAATATTGGATGGCTTTTTTCGGCTGATAACAGAAAATATTGCCCTCGCCAAGAAAATATCAGGCTCGTCTTCGACTCGCCCGATATTTGATCTAGGCTCGAGCGATATTTTCTGTTATCAACCTCAGCCATCCAATATTATATAAGTACGGGATGCATTTTTATGTGCTGATACTGAAGTTAACTTTTTTGTCCTACATGTGTATATTTGTGTAGATGGTACAAAACAATTTAACTTCTCATAGACAGCAGTGATACATGTCCTTTATCTTCAATGTGATTGAAGATATTGCCGTATATGGTTGTTTACAAATTAGAGAATGTCAGTTTACCTGTTGTCTACTTGTACACCACGGACCGTCAAGGTTTCACCATTGTCACGCCGTTGGTAGAGTGGATAGCCATCAACACAGATGTTGGTTTTGTCACAGAAGTCTTTAGGATATCCCTTAGTGCATTCACCATCTTCCATGCACACCGAATGGGTATTCAGTACACCACATGGCCCATGAACCATTGTTGTTTTGATGATATCATGGAGGTCAGGGTCAGTGTTGTGATCTGGAATTTCTGCAGAAATTATGCTGTTGATATCCTCTGGAGTTCGCAGTTTGCTGTCTTCAGCCAGGATGATAAGCATGTGACAATGAGGTAGACCCCTCTTCTGAAACTCGATGACATATATCATGGCCTCAGGGGTTCCCAGAACGTGTTTGGTCATTATGTCTTTGTGCAGCTCAGTTAAGTGTCGCAAAAAAACCCGTGCTACCAGATCTGGTCTGTCATGTGGTTGTTGTCCGGGGTCTAAGTTTTCTACTATTTCTTGACTTTTGGGATTGCAGGTGAATGTCAAGAAGAGATCAGGTTTTCCATATGTGGTAACAATGGTCATTGCGTCCTGGTAGTTCTGCTGCATTGCGCGAGGACTTCCCTGGAATGATGATGGCAGAATTACAATCTTCCCAGGAGGAAGGGTATGGTCACTTGCTTGGGAGTGGAGATGATCCATCAGACCCTGGTACAGTTCAACACGTAGTCCAGACTGATTTCTACGGATGTAATCTAATCGTGAGGCTTCTGTTTTAACATACGCATCTACCAAGTACTGTTGAAAGAGTTTTTTTGAAGAATGGATGGGACTGAAGTGTCCTCTTATTGCAAGACGAAAGCTGTAAAATTGCAGCAGTGTGACAGTTGTCCTTGATGCAGTACGCCTTCCTGGTGTATGATAAGTTCCTTGAACCCAGCCTAAATCACCACGTGGAAAAAGAAGAGGGTACACCATGGGATCACAATTTGCAGACATGTAAGATATTCGGTGATGTGGTTTGTCGTGTGGATATACAGTTATGTCTCTTGCAAATGGTGGTGCTCCTTCTTCTCCAACAAAAATGGCTGCTACTTCATCGTGTCGTGGTTCGTTGTAGCGCCTCTGATCCTTGCCTTGTCTGAAGAACATTTTGATCAGTGGGGGCTCCTTGCCTTCAGCAAGAGCACGCTGATTTTCATCTTGTTCTACTGTATGCATTTGTTTATATGCAGCTGCAAATGGATTGACTTCATTAATCACATTCAGTATAGTTGTCATGACATCATTTCTACAGTTGTTATTATTTTCATGTTCAAGTCTTGCCTGTACAGCTTGATTTCCTTCCAGTATATAAAGTTGACCAAATTGATGCTGTTGACCTTCAGGAGGGTGAAGTGTACCTGTCCTATGGTATATTTGTCCATGTATGCGGAAACAGTAGGGGCCACGTGTACGGGGCTGAACTATTTGTGCACCCATGGATGCAAATGCAAAGGCACTATTGTACTGGCGGATGTTTTCTGAGAAGTTACGGGCTTCATCAGTGCGTTCAGTCAAGAGTCTGCGTAAAGCCATAGGGTACGGTGCAAGAGGAGGAAGTTCAACTTTACCATTGTGGCAACAGTTTAGTGTCTCATTCTTGAAGCGCAAGGCACGGCAATATTGACAGATTACGGTCATTGTGCCTGCATAGAAAGGTGTAATAATTGGATGGAACTGACGGGCAACAGAAGGATTTTTATCATGCCTCCGCTGGTGATGCTGTGCTGCATCTGTTTCGAGACGTCGTTGAGTCTGCAATGGTGTCTCAAGTTGTCTGCTTCGCTGATGGCTGTGCTGCGTTTTGTTTCCAAGACGGGGTCGCCGGGTCTGCGATGGTGTCTCAGTTGTTTGCTTATCTGCTGGCGCGCTGCGTTTGCTTCTACCTGTTGAGTTTGTTCTGGTGTCTCAAGCTGTCTAAATTGTTGGTGGCGTGTCTGTCAGCTGCTCAGACGTTGTTGGTGTTTTTTGTGGTGTCTCAAGCTGTCTAATTTGTTGGTGGGTGTCATTTCAGCTGCTAGACGTTTTTGTGTTTGTTCTGTGTCGTCCTCAAGCTGTCTAAATTGTTGGTGGCGTTTCCATGTCAGCGCTAGACGTTGTTGTGTTTGTTCTGGTGTCTCAAGCGGTCTAAATTGTTGGTGGCGTGTCATGTCAGCCCCCCCCCCCCCCCCCCCCTGCTAGACTTTTTGTGTTTGTTCTGGTGTCTCAAGCTTCTAAATTGTTGGTGGCGGGGTTCATGTCAGCTGCTAGACGTTATTTTGTTTGTTATGGTGTCTCAAGCTGTCTAATTTGTTGGTGGCATGTAGTATCAGCTGAGAGACGTTGTCTTTGTTCTGGTGTCTCGCGCTGCCGTTGTGCCCTGTGATATGCTGCGTCTGCTGCTTGTCGCTGCTGTCGCTGTATTTGGTGTCTCTTCTGCTTGCCTTCTGCAATGGCGATCAGGAATCTTTTTTGACGTTTGGCAGGTTTTGGAATTTGCTTCCTGCTTCCTCTTTCTTTCGCGTTTCGGCATCTAAAACAAAGACATAAATTATAATTGTATTTTGTAGGTTTAATAAATGTCCTAATTCAAGGCCTGTGGGACATACATGAACCTTACAATTGTGCCCACATGTAATTTGAAAAAGTTAACTAACCACTAAACAATATGACAAGGTCATGTAGGGGATATTTAACTATAATTACTCTTTACAATAATTAAAAATTTGGTTACAAATTACCAAAATATAGAATGATGACAAAGATGGAAGTTTGTGTATAAATAGACATTGTAATTAATGCTTACTAAAATATTGGATCATGTTTGCAATATACGAAAGAATGACTCTGTTATGATTTTGTTATCTGCCAAAGTTAACCTTAATCCAATAATTTTGGTCATGTTTTGTTTTTTCTTCACATTAAAGGCTAAAACAAATTTTAGTATGCTTAATTTCGAGAAAGCCTTTAAGCCCCAGTAATGATTACAATGAAAAAAGTCTACTTGTTTCTTAAAAGCTGCGGACCTCAATCGGCCCGACCCAAATTGATTTGTGTTTCTACAAAAAAACAAAACAAATATGGTGGTTTCCAATTGAGAGTAAGTTGGAACATGCATAAACATTACAATTGTGGCAAAATCAAAGATTTTGAGAAAGTAGACTAACAATATAAAAAAAAAGGTCATGTATGGAGTCTTTTAACTAACCACTATTTACATAATTAAAAAATGTTACAACTTAAAAAAAATGTAAGTAGGTGACAAAGTTGGAAGTTTGTATACAATAGAAATTGTAATTACTGTGCACAAGATAGACAAAGATACATGTATCAAAGGTAATACTCACATTTCTCTATAAAGTGTCACAATTGCTTGATCAGAATCTGAGTTTCAGGATTGGTGGGCAGATTCCTTATAGGAAAGTGAATATGTCTGAAGACACTACAGCAGTAGACCTGTACTGTAGGCATACCTTCAGCACTATTCAGAGCATTTAAGATGCAGAATAAACTAATCATGTGCACAAACTTCAGCACTATTCAGAGCATTTAAGATGCAGAATAAACTAATCATGCATGTGCACAAACTTCTGTGGAGCCAAGCTGATAGAACCACTCTATACACTGGTCTGAGATGCACTGATGATGTCTTTTGTCTACAGTATGTAGTTGTATGTAGTTGTATGTAGTTGTTTACTTTGTGTTCCAAGGTCTGTAGTTTGATAGGTCAAATTCATACTCCTTCGAAAATGATAAGGCTATTTTGTCTGTGGCAGTGGTGGGGTGATGGACTGGCTATTAGTCATGTGAGCAAGGTCACTCACACAAAGCACTATGTTGAAGGTAAGGAAATAATTAGGCCTTTTTTCTCTGGTTAGGCTAAGAAAATAGGGAGGGATGTGATGGATTAAATGTGCAGCACCAAGTTTCTGGATACATTTTACCTCCTCTGACATGGAATGACACCTGATGACATTGTCATGACTTTTAAGATCAACCCCACCATCCAAGTTCCATGTCCATACACCGTCTACCCCATTTGACCGCCTATGACCTTGAATGACCCTGATGACCTTGAATGACCCTGATGACCTTGTTGTGACCTTTAAAATTTTTGGCATCAACAATCGACCCCGCTCACCAAGTTTGGTCTGGATATACCAACGTTTAGCCCATTTGATCTCCTTTGACCTTGAATGACCCTGATGACCTTGTTGTGACCTTTAAGATTTTTGGCATCAAAAATCAACCCCACCCTCCAATTTTCATGTTCATACACCATTGTATAGCCCATTAGACCTCCTTTGACCTCGAATGACCCCCGATGACCTTTGATGCACTAACCAATACAAACTCGCTCTTTGTTCGGCCAAGGGACACCCACCCACCAAGTTTCAGGAACGTGTGACCCTCAGTCTCCAAGAATGCACCGTTTAACCTCATTTGACCTTGAATGACCCCTAATGACCTTGTCGTGACCTTTGAAATTTTTGGCATCGACAATCAACCCCACCCTCCAAGTTTCATGTCCATACACCAACGTTTAACCCATTTGATCTCTTTGACCTTGAATGACCTCCGATGACATTTGATCCACTAACCAATGCAACCACCGGTATTCTAGACACACTGACAGACAGACCACCGGTCTTCTGAAGGTCAAGGGGCACTCACCCACCAAGTTTCAGGAACGCGCGACCCTCGGTCTCCGAGAAAATAGACGCGGTCCATTTGACCTCTTTTGACCTCGAACGACCCCGATGACCTTTGATCCACTAACCAATACAAACTCGGTCTTCGTTTGGTCAAGGGCCACCCACCCACCAAGTTTCAGGAACGTGCGACCCTCGGTCTCCGAGAAAATAGACGCGTCCATTTGACCTCGAATGACCCCCAATGACCTTTGATCCACTAACCAATACAAACTCGGTCTTCGTTCGATCAAGGGCCACCCACCCACCAAGTTTCAGGACCGCGCGACCCTCGGTCTCCGAGAAAATAGACGCGGTCAGACAGACAGACAGACACACTGACAGACAGAAAATAGACGCGGTCCATTTGACCTCTTTTGACCTCGAACGACCCCGATGACCTTTGATCCGCTAACAATACAAACTCGGTCTTCGTTCGGTCAAGGGCCACCCACCCACCAAGTTTCAGGACCGCGCGACCCTCGGTCTCCGAGAAAATAGACGCGTTCAGACAGACAGACAGACACACACACACTGACAGACAGACAGACCACCGGTATTGATATATAGATATTAACTGTCACATATAATTTTATGTGGTCATTGAAATATTATTCATTAATTGATTGATTAATGAATTAATTTGAAAGAACGTGATATATGCGGCTTAGGTATGCAAATGATCTAATTAAATATGCATAATTGCTGTATCTCTGAAACGGTGCATCGGATAGGCAAAATTCCTTGGCTACCATGCCATACATCTTTTGTGTGAATCATAATTAGGTCAAAATGAATATGGGCCAATTAAAAGGGCATTTTGTGATGGAATTGATCTAAATAAATATGCAAAATTCCTGTCCTGCATGGAAGACTACTATGATATTTTTGTGTGAATTGGGTCAAAGTGCATTTGGGGGTGGGGTATTTGGGAGGGGGCCGGATGGATTGTTGGGGATGGGACCTGTGGGGTGTTGGGGAGGAGGAAGGGTGGGGTGT
>JAMKCH010052662.1:0-10037 GCA_023653785.1 Ophioderma brevispina
ATAAATACTTGTGGTGTCCCCATAGGTGGTCCCTTTAGGCTACCATGACAACATACAGGCGTCCCCAAAAATGTTAACATCGGGACAAACGCATTTGGTTAAAAGAAAAGTTCGCATGGGGTTTTTGTTTGGTACTCCTTTGAAGCCAATAAAAATAAGCTTTTATTTGCCGTTTATTCATTTCAAACGCGATATGTAGAACAAAAATATGCTTCATCAAAAAGGAGAGGCAAAATCTCAGTTGGTCCGATTTGCATGTTTATAATTTTTAGATTGGGGAAACAATTTTTTACATATAAAACGGAAGTGAGTGAATGGCTATTGACCTACGAAGGCTGAAGGCATTGCCAATCGATTTTGAACTCCAATTGTTAAATCCAGTGTGAACGTTGTCTTTATGATCACAATACTTGGTGTGCTTTTTTTTTCTTCCATATTCACCATTGAGTTTCACTTTCATTAGAACCTATAGCCTTTAATTACCGAATCACTCAACATTACAAAGAGTGCCTAACCAAACCTAACCAACCCAACAAACATCAGGAAGCTTCCACATTTCATTTCCAAGGAAACTATGATTAGCAGACAGTACAAACAAGTGATAAAAACACGCAAAAAGGGGAACAAAAAGAAAAATAAACCTCTGAAAATAGGCCTACATGGATAGTAAAGCAGTCTAAATTGGAACTAAAATGCCCAGTCATGCCAGTCATACCCCAACCGACCCATAACGGACCAGAATGGCAAACCTCAAGCCAACATTATTTCTTGTTAGAAGAGCCGTTGTGACTTAGATTTCAACGATGAGCGCTTGGTAAAACACGGTGACAGTTGTGACTCTTCCTTCAATAAAACAAACAGCAGATCCATTTCTTTTTCCTTTTAATATGGAAAAATAATTTTTCTCTGTCGTTCGGTGTATTCACGTTGCTTCATGCATTTCAAATACTTTAGAGGCAGAAATCGGAACCAAGTTGATTTTGCACCCTCATATTTTGATGAAGCATATCTTGAGTTCTACACATCGGACTGGAATGAATAAATGTCAAATAAAAGCTTATTTTACTTGGCTTCAAAATAATACCAAACAAGACCCATGCGTATTTTCTTTTACCCAAAATGCCCTTGTCCAGAGTGTTACATTTTTTTTGGGACAGCCTGTACACGAATACACCGTGACTGTGATGAGAAATAGGGATGCATTTATTACCCAACGGAGAACACATAGGCCAGCCCTACATCCACTATACTCGCCAGTTCGTGGACAAGGGGAAATACATTAAGAGTCAGTCAAGTAGTATATGTTATAATATGTAAATCTTTCAGAGCGACATATCAAGTAAACACCTTAATATAAGTAACTTTTTAATATTATTTCGACGTTTCATTAAAAGATGGATAGTCCAAGAAATCCTTGGATGAATTTCCTGTGTAAAATAACATAACAAAAGTAATATGTCTATATGACCATGATATGGAATGAAATCCATATGGCTCATAGAGAAATTTTAATTCTGCCAGGGCGTTGCACCTAGCTGCGAAAATATGAAGAGCATTGAATTGATACTAATTTCATTAGCATTTTTTAAATACTGATTGTTACAAGTCCTATATGAATAGCATTTGAGTAATACTAATTGCAATTTTTCTAATTAAATCGACTTTAACAAGAAACTTAATAGGGCTGTACCTGATCAACTGAAAGTCCGAAACAGACAAACAATACTATCTGAATCCTTATGACAACTACGTTGGTGTACATTTAAACACAATTTGATGGGAATTGCCCCGTCCATTTTACCCCTTATTAAAAAAAGTTCCCCACAGTTTTTGTCCTCTCAGAATTGGGACAAAAATGTTGATCGCGCCCCTTCAAACCAAAGAACACACCGTCCGACTGGAATGCAGACTCAACGTAAATACATTTTTTGTCGAATTGGATTATTGGTGAATTTTGAAAGAGGAGGTATTCGCGCATAATATAAAACTGTGTGTGAAGATATGTTAGTGATTAAAAAAGTTTTAATAAAGAGATAACGTATCTGCAATTCACTTTTTCCACTTAATGCAAGACCAACGTAAGTGGCCACTACATTTGGTCTTGCATTGAGCAGTTTTGCCCCTTTGCAGTGCAAGACCAACGTAAGGGCACTTACGTTTGTCTTGATTAAACATAATTCGCCCCTTTTCAGTGCAAGTCCAACGTAAGTGGCACTTACGTGGGTCTTGCATTAAAAGGTCCGTGGACATGCTTTAAAATCTTATAATACCACCAAAAATGGTTTCATTCATAGTATGTATTGGTATCAATGTACAATCTGCATGAAGCATTTGAGAAACTGTATTTTGATAAAATTGGGCATAATACATGTGTTTTTGAACACGTTCAAAGAAATTCCAAAACGAAAGTGATTATCGCGCTGGCGGCGATGACCCGCGTATGACGCCATTAACACACGCGGATAACGCGTCATGATCGTGCTCGTGGAACGGACGTGCGAGTGGCCAGTTTTCTTGCATACGTAACACGTTGACTCTCTCGGTATAGCGTCGTACGTGTGTATCATAATGGGCATATTTTTGGTTTTTCTTGATTTGGGGCCTTAAAATTACGATAATAATGCGCTTTTGTCGACGGGTGCACCATCAGCGGCGACCTGACCAACAAAGAGAATCTGAACAGAATAGCTTTATCCAAGTTCCCAGACAAGAAACCGACAAGAAGAGATTATCTGAGTGTGCGGTGCGGTTAGCCCACGCGTGAGCTTTTGTTTACACTTGTTTACTCTGACGTCATTAAACGGGTCAAAGCCAACTCCAGCATCTTGGATACTCGTTCGCGAAAACAGAGAAAGCCTTGTCAGTTGGGTATATTAGCCTTGAAAGTAACACTTCCCGTGTTCACTTTTCAAAATCTGTTGCGATATATCAGGATACTGTTTAGGTACGAATGAAGAATTAAGAAATGTCTCTCAGCCGTGTCATGGACCTTGAAACATTTTTTCTCAGTCAAGTCCATCGTAAGTGCACTTACGTTGGTCTTGCATTCAACATTTTGCACCTTTTCATGCAATACCACGTAAGTGCCACTTAACGTTGGTCTTGCATTAAGCCTTGTGCACCTTTTCAGTTCAAGACCAACGTAGTGGCACTTACGTTTGTCTTGTTAAACATTTTTCAGTGCAAGACCAACGTAGTGGCACTTACTTTGGTCTTGCACTAACTATAAAATACTGATTTCCTTACGTTCTCTTCTTTTGTAAATAAATATTTAATTACGTTTGTCAATATAAATTATTTCATTTTTTGGTATCTACCATACCATTTCCATTGTAAATACCTGCTATAATTTTGACACACCACCAATAGAATTCAATAGAACCACAAAATGTTCTTCCTGCAAAATTAGTCAAACTGCACTACGTTGGTCTTGCCTTCAGCCGACGACACCTTTATACCTTCTTCCCGAGAAGTGATTCGATTTATAACCCTTCTAGGTGAACTAGCAATATATTTACAATCACATATTTTCCAGTTGCGTGTTCAGGGTTTTCTGTTGAACAAAATCTAGATGTTTATATTTTCTTGGTTTCTTAGAATATTTTTACTTCACGGAGACAGAACTTTACCCTTACGAGAATCGTTTTCAATTAATGTTCATGAAGTCCTGGTGTGTTGTTGTGACGAATGAAGAACTTATTAGAAAAAGTGTACTTACTTTTATATGGACATTTTGACTGGGTAATTTGGTTGATATCGCTTATGGTTTAACCCTCGTATACCGAAGGGGGGGGGGTGGTACCACACCCCCTTCAGGTGTGGGTTTTTTCCGGCTTGCTAAACCCGCTTTTTGGTGCCAAATTATTTAATGTAATTGTCAAGTGTCATGTTACGCTCTCTTTTAATCCAAAAAAAACATCCACGGGGTATATGTAAGATACACGGTGATCCCAAAGTGATGGATAGGGGGTGGAACCACCCCCCCTCCGGAAAGAGAAGCTACCAACATGCCTAACACAAACAGGAACATCACATAAACTTGATTTGGTACCAATAGATAACTTGGTCCTCCTCTTTCCATTGATACCAAATGAGTACCAACATGCCTAGGGTTACGTCAGCAATGCGTTTTTCATAAAGTTTTGCGGTCAGCAAAACTGCCATTTTCCCATAGACACAACAGTGCAATTCCATTTTCGACAAAAAGGTTAGGAAAATTTCAGATTTTTCATGCGGGGGGGGGGGGGGGGGGGTCTGTTTGGACTCATATTGATGGAAGACTAGTTTTATCTAAGAATCATTTTAGAGCCTTATAATGGGTGTGTGAGCTCGCTAAAATTGCGAATATCAATTTTCCACCCTAATTCAGCATTTCGTACCTTCATCAACATATGACGTCATGGTGACTCATAATGGGGAGGTTAGTACGTATTTTGGTACACAATGGAAAGAAGAACTCTAGCTATCCTTTGGTACCAAATTTACAGGAATAGGGTGTTCAGTAACTGAAACTCACGGGGGGGGGGGGTGGGAACCAACCCCCCCCCCTTCGGCAATTTTGTTACACAAAAAGGCTCAGGTAGACGAGGGTTAAGTATGGCAAATTGGAACAAAATGGATGTGTGTGGTGGGTTGTTCGGGTTTTCTTATTGCCTCTTCTGTTTTCACAATTAGATGGACACATTTTGCCACAAAAAAGGTGAAAGAGATTGACCCACTTTCTACAAACACCCTTTGCACACCAAAATATGGCTCACGTTTAATACCCAAAGAGCTTGGCAAAAGACTTTAAAATAACAACAAACATTTATCTAGGCCTTTCACAAGTATCAAAGCGCTTTAACATTTATTCCGCTGCAACTAGAATATGTCAGCTGCATACAAATGCCAAGCATACTCATACTTTGGCGGCGCTCAATGGACAATATTCCTAGCAGCTCCCCATTTAGCACCTGGTTGGAGAGAGGCAAGCGAGTAAAGGGCTTGCCCAAGAGCACAAACATTGGTCCTGGGCTCAGCGGGGGGGGACTCGAACCAGGACCTTTGGGTCATGAGGCGGTCAGTGTATCGACTGGACAACAT
The DNA here is from genome assembly GCA_023653785.1 of Ophioderma brevispina. Taxonomy (NCBI): domain Eukaryota; kingdom Metazoa; phylum Echinodermata; class Ophiuroidea; order Amphilepidida; family Ophiodermatidae; genus Ophioderma; species Ophioderma brevispina. The sequence continues at coordinate 5,083 of JAMKCH010052662.1, forward strand.
TGTGCCCACAAAACGGCATTTTCAATCCCACAAAGGTCATTTTTCAATCCACAATTCATTCTTTTCTAATTATAACTTTAAATAAGTATTGTTTTGACATAAAATGGTAATTTTCCTCAATTCGGGATTTCCGGAATCTCCGTAAAACTTTTATTTTGGTTAACTATTATTGAAGGTTCTAACGAACATTTGAGCATTTTGAGATACGAACGTTTAATAAACAAACGAACATTAAAAGTACGTGATAACAACATTTTCAAAGATGCGTTTTACCTCACAATATTACCAGTTAAAAAATTGTAATTACATTCCAGTATTGCACTTCTGCGTTGAGATTTCGCGGAAGTGTCCAACTTGCTTCAGGTATTATTTATGTACAGCGATAAATCTACATTTTTTGATCTTCAAATTGCAGAAATAATTGTTAAAGCCAGAATTAAATAGGATTGGTAAGATCCAAATCAGGACACACAGTGCCTGCACAAACAAACCCCTCTATTGAAGCCTGTATAAAGATTCTAGTGACTAGTCACCGACGTTAGTCACTGACGGCAATTCGCGCATGTGTAGTACATTCCTGACTGACCTAAGTTCAAATGCACCGCGTTGCAATATACACACAACCGAATGCAGTAAATCTGTGTGTACATTGTACGTGTCATGCAAACCATGCTTGACCGCGCCGCAACTGACCCTTCTTAATCAAAACACGGTTCCGCACATATAATTATGACAGAAATCAATAATCCCATTGCATTTCCCAATTCAAACTTGGTTCCACTGCCGGAAAATAGCCATGCATATTTGCAATGTCACCTTAGTAAAAGTAAATGTCACCTTGCTATGATGACACTGTGGGTTCAGGAATGAGCTAAGTAATACCGACACAGATAGTACATCTCACTAGTCACATTATATCGCGCATAATCTACGATTATTTAGGAGTACTCTTTTCAACCATCAATTTCCGGGATTGACTCATTGCGCAACGTTACTAACACAAAAACAACACCAACACTCACCAACGGAAAGTCTTATTTAAATTCTGTTTTCAGCTTCCGATAGTCGAGACCATACAGGATTTTCCCATTTTCACTGCGCATATAATTTTGACCACCTGAGGTCTAAGAACGTCATGAACACACATTGCAGAATTTCCGAAATCTCCCCAAGCTGTATCACAAATATGACGTCACCATTCAGTAATGAGAGTAATGAGCGGCGCTCTTCATTTGTAATTGTATACGAAGAAGTGTTTTCGTGGCCTAATGACTATAACATTGAACTTATTTATTCATTCTCAACAATATAGTATCGCGAATCACGCCTACATTAATGATACGCACAGTGGTCGACATAAACTGGTAATTATCTCGGATTGGATTCCGGGGTTTCGGTCAAAACCAAAGTATCCTAACATTGAGTCCTAGAGTAGTGCTTCTACGCCATGAACTTTTTTTGCCCTTATCAAACATACGGATATTTAGATCATTTTTTCTGTGTTAAGCTTTCAATGGTAAACAAAATAGAGCAATATGTAAGGCACAATCTAGAAGCAATTTAGCAAACATATCAAAGTGAAGATAAAGTAGTGCATTTATTTTTCTTCTGATAGCTTAACTTAATGAAACGTGCTCACACATCCGTAATATTTAACGATATGAAACAAGTTACATCAGCGAAGTTGTTGGGTTTTTTTTTTTTTTGCATCGGTCGGGTTTTGCGGCTAAGAACATCTGACAAACAAACTGAAATCCCTTTTATGATATAGAGGAATGCGTTAAAAGCATGTTTGTGAAACTAAACATCCTAAGGCTTTTCAGTTTAATTAATCCCATCAAATGGGGATAATGGCTACCGGAAGCATCAAGGAAGTACATCTATGAAGTAAGTATATTATCTTGTGTCCTGGACGAAGGGATATTGGTGATAATCCAACGCCGATGGACAAGATTATTAACTTCCATTTAACATTTAACACAAAGTCAGAAGATATTTTTCCTTTGGTTTAAGAAACGCATTAAGAAGAGAAATATTGAAACTGACTCTTTATGAAAAACAATTGTATACCATTTTTGTCAAATTGAATGATGATTCCGATAAATATGTAATTTAACCCTCGTCCACAGGAGGGGGAGGGGGTGGTTACCCCTCAGATATTTCCCCGGCTTGCTAAAATCTCCTTTCTTGGTGCCAAATTATTTAATGTAATTGTCAATTGACATTTTCCGCCCCTTTTCATCCAAAAACAAACATCCACCGGGGTATAGGTAAGGTATAGGGTGATCCCAAAGTGATAGATGGGGGAGGGGACCACCCCTCCCCTTCGGGAGAGAAATACCGCACATGAGTATTACAGACACTTGCTTTTGGTACCAAGAGATGATGTTCCTCTTTCCATTGATACCAAAATAAGTACCAACATGCCTAGAATTACGTCAGAAAAATCACATGTCAGGAAAATCATCAATTTCCATTGTACACAGTGTGGATTAGGGGGAAATTCATGTTTTCACCAATAAAGTTAGAAACTTCAAGCTATCCTGTGCTACCAAATTTACTGGAATCGGATGTTTAGTAACGAAAATTACGGGGGGTGGGGTAACGTCTTCGGGAGTATGTTACAAAAATGGCTTGGGTAGACGAGGGTTAAAGGACATGCAGGGCAAATGGCATAAATTAAAATTATTACACGCAATATTAATAAACAGATAACATTTAATATAAACGTTAAAATTAAGTATTGAGTATTTCCTTCGGGGAAGTTGGTACATATTCTGATACCAATGGAAAGAAGAAACTCTAAGTAACCCTGGTAGGGAATTTGTTCTGTTAATTTCAAAGAATTTGATCAAATGGAATATCCTCTACGAAATCACGTCATCTGTCTTTACATGCTTGAACTTTTCAGTCGTCCTCTCACATGTGGATAGCCACAGGCACCAATAATGCATTCGGGTGAATAATTTCGGTTTGAAAAGCTTTTGATTTGGCTTACTATAGAATAGTATTCAATCACCAGGGTTTATAGATAAATGCCTTTGGTTGTATCTGGAGGTGGCGCTTTAATAAAGATTAATAATGACACATGTAAGCCATGTTGATTACAAAGTTGATTTTAAATTAGCTTATTAGTTAAGACTGGGCAATATCAATATTTATGATTGAAATTAACCCAAAAAAGCGATAATAAGAGGGTTTACGATCATTTTGGGAGTTTGCTATTATATTATCTGTTGTTTTTCTTTTTCTTCTTTTTTTTTCTTTTTTTTCTTTTTATCTTCTTCTTCTTCTTTTCCTTCTTCCTTTTTCTTCTTCTTTTTTCTTCTTTTTTTCTTCTTCTTTTTTCCCTTTTTTCTTTTTTCTTTTTTCTTTTTCTTCTTCTTCTTCTTTTTCTTTTTCTTCTTCTTCTTCTTTTTCTTCTTCTTTTTCTTCTTCTACTTGTCGTATCCAAACACAGTGATTCTCAAATCTGATCCAGCCAGAGGTAGATACAATGTCTGGCCCCTTCACTGAATTCTGCAAGATCCTTATCTGTGCATTGTTGCTCAAACATTGGGCTGACCAAAAGATGTTCCATTTTCTGTGGCGCTATTCCACAGTGACAGATAGTGTCCTGATCTACTTTCAGGTAGCCCCACTTCTGGAAGAAAATCTTAGAGGGGCCGATTCTGGGTCTCAGTCTGTTGAGACATCGCCATTTAGTCCATGAGGAGAGGTGAAGGGTGCTAACCAGGTTCGATACCAATAGATTTTACTTGTTTGATAGCAAGTGTTTCTTTCCACAAAGCGACTCTCTTAAACTCCTTAGAGACTGTTTCAAGGGTTTGGACTTTGCTTAAATTCAGCAGACGACGAAAATGGCGTTTAACACAAGAACACGCACGCCGTATGAATGTTTCCCACGTTATGTACACTGTTTGATCGGTCTATAACCTTGTGGTTTTAATATCAGTGAGTACGAGTCAAAAATATTCATGTAATATACAAATTTGTTGATTAAAGTTATGGACAACTTAAAAGTTGGCCTACAAATTACCTGGATGTCTTTATCCGCATATCAATGTTCCTATCTCTTTTTGGGTATATTATTTTTATGTGTAAAATATATCTCTCTTCTTCCAATGGCCTAGACTATCATTTGAGAGCAAATTGAAGAAATTTCATATTTTGTGAAAATGTGCCAGTACCGCTTTAAGGCGGTTAGCAACTGGTCTCTGTCCGGACATAGGGTACTTCACATAGGTGACTTGCCATTTGGTCTAATCCCAATTGATAAACTCAGTCAAGCGGATGTCCTTTTTTCCTAAATAACAAATATGAAGTAGATGAGTATGGAATATATATAAAGAAGAAAATATAGTCATGGGAAAGACGACACAAAAAGAGAATTATTTTTATTATATTACGATTTCATCGTATGCAATAATAGTTTTCATTTTCACTACCCGAAATGAAACACAAGACTGTAACTATGTATGTAACATGTGTAAAATGACCTTATCCACTTATGTGTTAAAATCATTTTCTAAACAGATTTATAGGTCTACATTTCAAAACCGACACAAACTCGAAATCTCTGAAAGAAACAGTTGTGTTAATTCCCTCAAGTATTTTGTTGGCCTGGTTTCTCTATAGGCCTACTTATGTAATTTGCAAGCATTAATGTCACATCCTCTAACACCAAACGAGAGTCCTTATGCTCTCATAAAATGAGCGGAAAGTACTGCGCACTTCGCTTGACTATTACACAGATGTCAACTGAAATGAGTAAGATTGAGAATAAAGCTATGATCTTTTGAATCGATACTCTATTATTTTAAGTGGATGAACTGAGTATCCGGCTTTGTTCTTCTACGCAAAGGTAATGATATCCCAGTTCCAGTTCGTCTTAGATACATAAAAGCGTTTAAGGAAACCATACCTTATGCAAAATCCTATCCTTAATTTTACGA